>CAEGAF010123227.1:0-36531 GCA_903067075.1 Micropoecilia bifurca | reverse complement strand
TAAAAAAATAAGATTTGAAGGTTTGTTAGCTTCTCATATTGTGCCATAATTGCAATTTTATTAATTTTGCATTTGCTCAGATTATGTTTGTCAGAATTGTTTGATCAAAAATATTGAAGTAGGGAGAAAAGGGTAAAAGGTTCATCTATGTCCAAATGTACACGTTAAATTATAAATTTATGTGACAGTTTCGCAGTAGTTTGATTGAGACAGAGCAATATACTTCAGTTGCAAATTGACATACCAGGCCATTGTCGTTAGAAAATGATCATATTTTTAAATTTCAATTACATCTAAGGTAAGTTTCTGCAAAGACCCCACAAAAAATAATTTTTATAAGGTAAAAAAAAATCAATGAAACTAGCATTTCTTAATCATTTTTGGGCTATTCCTTGTTGCAGTCTTGTAATTCAGTGTGTCTAAATTGTGTCTACTGGTAAGCTACTGAAAAGTATCAGCTTTTCAGAACTAATGCAGCTGTTGCAATCCTTTTGAAGTATTTAAATAATGAATATGAATGTGCTGTTATATGACTAAAATAATTTAATCTATAAAATATTAAAACTAAGCAGTTTAACGTTTAATTAGTTTAATATAATGCATTCAACCTTTGATAATATCGGTTTTCTATTATGCACAGTTATACTATTTAATGTGTGCATCTATTTTCATCACTAGGTTTTAATATCAGTTAGTTGTACATTTGTCTGCTTCCAACCAGAGGGAGGTGCTCTTCTTAGCTTTTGAGTTGAGAGGAATCCATCAGAGGCAAAGAAGAAGAACTTCCTTCAAATCCCGGAAAGGCTAAAGTTAGCTTGCAGCTAGTTTAGCATTAACACCTTGTTTGTTATTGTACCTTGTCCTCTCACTGCGACGATGGATGAGGACTGAATAGACTCTTCTGTTCACCGTCTCGGTATGTGAATAGTTTTCATATCCAAAGATAAGACAATTGCTACTTTCCCTTCATTTTTTCCCCCATATTTGTTGTTGACCTAAACAGCTGAGTTAGCCAACCGCTAGATGCTGTTAGCCAAAAATAGTGTTCTAAAATGTCAGCGTCAAAATTTATCATTGGTCCTAAGTCACTTTATTTAGTTCTTAATTATGTAATTACTCGAAACGACTGTCAATTTGTTGGCGTCTTGCTGAACGTGTCTTCTGGTGTTTGCATATTGAGTAAACGTATGCAGTTAGTCCAATATTAGCAAACGGATCTCTACCGCTTCTATCGGAACAGATTGTTTATTATGCTGTCAAAACATTACGTTTCTAAGCAGAAGATCGTTTTCACAGCTGCTGGTCTGGCGGAGGGGCATCAGTCATGTATGCCTCGGGGAAGTACAGCTCTCGGGGTCCTGCTCTAATCCCGCGAATGAAAACCAAACATCGCATCTACTACATCGCCCTCTTCTCCGTCGTGCTGCTCGGACTGATTGCCACCGGGATGTTCCAGTTCTGGCCTCATTCTATCGAGTCCTCAGCCGAATGGACACTTGAAAAGGGGAGCGTGCATGACGCTCCTCTCATCCGACTACCTGCATCCAGCCCCATACCTGAGAGGGGGGACCTAAGCTGTCGGATGCATACATGTTTTGATGTATACAGATGTGGCTACAATCCAAAGAACAAAATCAAGGTGACTAAAATTGTCAGATCTTGTAGATCCGGCATTTATTTTGTTTTCAGCTTTGATTCAAAACTGATTAAAATGTTGTTTGCAGGTCTACATCTATGCTCTTCAGAGGTTTGTGGATGAATTTGGAGTTCCCATCAGCAGCACCGGACTGTCGCGAGAATACAACGACCTGCTGAGTGCAATCTCAGACAGTGACTTCTACACGGATGATGTTACCAGAGCCTGTCTGTTCATTCCATCTATTGATGTGCTCAATCAGAACTCCCTTCGCATCAGAGAGACTGCCCAGGCCCTGGCAATGCTACCCAGGTAAATAATTACAGCACACTCAGCTATTCATTAGTGTTGGCCCTTTGTGGGACCAATATTTCTCTCTTTACAGAGACAGAAAATAATTTAAAGATTGTCATGAGTAAATTATGTCAAAATGTTTTTACAATGTTTTTGTTGCTTTTTGTCCAAGTCTTGTCATCAAAAATAGGCAGCAACATCAATAACTTCAACTCTTATTAAATTGATAATTACTCAAGAACTTGAAGCCACACTTTACAGTATTTGTTCTGTTTCTAATGCATGTTTGATTGGTTTTTTTTTCTTCTTTTTTTATGGGTTAAGCATTTAATTTCTCCCTGAACTAATCTTATTTCTATTTTGGTAGATGGGACAAAGGGATGAATCATTTGCTTTTCAACATGCTACCTGGAGGTCCACCTGACTACAACACAGCTCTGGATGTCCCTCGAGACAGGTAGCTAAAGGACATTAGCTCCCAATCAAAATCTTTGTTTTTCCAGCCAATATTTTATGGAAAACTTGTCAGAATATATCTTGTCAGCTAAAATAACTGTTTTGGGTTGAAGTTGTTGGCATTGTGAGCTTTATATTCTACTGCTTTTAGTTGAGAAAATTTTCATACTTTATCCAGCTTCAATCCTTTGGCTTCTGTCCTCATCAGAACCATATTATTCACTTTCTCCTTACAATACACTTTACCTCGGGATAGACCGTTTTCATCAGCTGTTGGAAAATCAGTCATATCAGATAAAGTCATTAAGCTTGAGTTTAATTTTAAATAGTTCTTTCCCCTCAGAACAATTGTCCCGTTTCAAATGTTTTGAAATAAAAAAAGAAGATGTTTAGCTAGTTCTCTATTTCTATTTTTCTCTGTTTCTGCTGAGGAACCAGTTTTTTTTTTGTTTTTTTTTTTGGAAACTGATTTATGGTCCTAATTAATTGTTTCAGAGCCCTTTTGGCAGGAGGTGGTTTCTCCACATGGACCTATAGACAAGGTTATGATGTCAGCATCCCGGTTTACAGTCCTCTTTCTGCAGATGTTCTGCTGCCTGAACGACAGCCTGGGTGAGCAGATTTCAAACACTAACTTCTCTGGTGTTAAATCATAACTTAATAACCCCTCTACAAGCAAGGTTTGTCATGTAACATGGTTTGGTTTTACATTTCTTTTTGACAGATTTGATTTAAATAACTATTTAGGATACCCAACTGACTAAATATCAGCCGAACATTAACGTCTTCTGCATTTCTGGTCTCTTTACCCAGGCCGAGGCGCTACTTTATTCTGTCCTCTCAGACAGCAATTCACAGAGAGTACCGTGCTGAACTGGAGCGTTTGAAGGAAGAAAATGGAGAAGCGCTGCTCCTGCTTGACAAGTGCAGCAACCTTTCTCAGGGAGCTGCCTCCGCACGGAAGCGGTGTTGCAAAGGGCAAGTGTATGACTACCCACAGATCCTGCAGGTGGGAGACACAATCCTTTTCCTCTTTGAGTTTTTAACAAATGATTCTTTTGAAAGACTGTGTTGCAATGCACCTTCTTTTTAAGATATTTTGGGGGTAAACTTTAGCTTCACATTGACTGGAATTTTTTTTATTAGTATTTTACATTAATTCTGGTCATTCATTCCTGGCATGTTTGTAACTAAAGTACACAGTTGTTGATTCTGGGTTCTAGCATAAAGATAATTATATGTCCTTTTTCCAAGTTGTGAAACACTGAGCAGTCTATAACCCGAAAACTCTACATAGGTAAATACAATCAAATAAAATAGAAAAATATGGGGGCATTGTTTTACTTTTCCCATGACTGCTTATCAAACAGTATCCAATAAATTGCTGGTTTATTTTACACTATGCTTTATTACTGAAAAACCTCAAAACTGCACTCACAGAACTATAGAATAAAGTTAAATTACCATACAGATGTGGCTCAGCTGAAGTGAGCTTTGTAGTTTTACAGGTCAGATACTAGACCTGCATGCGTAACATTCTCAAACAAGCAATACATTTCACTTTAGTGAAATGAATTTGCCACTTTGCTCTCTAAAACTTATTGGGCTTTGTAAACCTCCTGTTTGAAAGATATATTCCGGTTTATTAGAAATAATGCATGTACTTCCATGTCTCTTTTTGGTCAAAATAGACCAGTTTAAAAATGTGGTAACAAACTGCGACCACTGCCATTGAAATGCGAAAACGTGTCACTAGAACCAGCTCTGGCTCTTTGTCCAAACATAAACCCCTTGTCTCACATTTGGTTTGTCTCCGCAGGAGTCGTCTTTCTGTGTGGTTTTGCGAGGGGCGCGCTTGGGTCAAGCTGCTCTCAGTGATGTGCTGCAGGCTGGCTGTGTCCCCGTCATCCTGGCCGACTCCTACATTCTTCCATTCTCTGAAGTGCTTGACTGGAAAAGGTCTGCATGGATCTTAATGTGTTTAGGGGGTTGAGGGATGAACAGGTGCAGTGTTTAAATATTTTTAATATCACCTGTTTATCTTGTCCTTCCTACTCAGAGCCTCTGTGGTTATTCCAGAAGAAAAATTGTCAGAGATGTACAGCATCCTGAAGAGCATTCCTCATAGACAAGTCGAGGAAATGCAGAGACAGGTAAAAATCTACTTTGTAGACTAATTAAAACAACTCGAATTTAGTTTTTCTTTTTTTTTTAAGTATTATAAATTTAATTGACCGAGTAGAAATGGGTGTTGTCACTACATTAGGAATTTGTGCAGTTAATAGAGGTGCCTGTGTTTTAACAAATCAAGCCTCTTCCCCAGTTCTACTCCTGGAAGCCAAAACAAATTTTATGAGACGCACAAAGACAGGATTTTGGATTCAATCTTGTCTTTTTATAAGTTTGAATATCCTCTCTCACTCAGGCTGGATTTTAAAAGGCTCATGGAAGATTTAACTGTTTATTTTAGCCCGAGTGAAATTCAGGGACAGAGACTCGCTCTATTTTCATTTGATATCTGCCCTAAGCCACAATAAACAGCGCTGAAAGCGGCAGTGAGAGTAGAGCACTACTTCAGCTGCTCTTCGTTCTCTTGTGTCAACTCTTGTCCATTTACCAATTATGCTGGCCAAACAGACATTTTTAGGCCAGAAACTCAGAGAAGGGCTTGGATTACACCATAATAGCTCAAACACATGGCTTGCTCTTAAGGTTGAAGAGCTTGTTGGGGGTAAACTGCTGTGTATAGCTCACATCTATGTCGACCACTAAAACAAGCAGTAATGCACCAGTGTGTTTTCACATAATAGAGAAACACTGTTTAAGCAAATAACTGATTAAAGTGAAGGGATTTGGTAATCAAAATCTAGTCAAAATAACTTGTGTGGAATTTGTTTAATACACTTATACCATAAGTGTTTTTGTATTTGAAAAGATTGGCTCACTGAGCTAATTTTCAGCAGATTTTTTAAAAATGGCACATGCTTCAGATTTTTTATTTAACCAATTAAGCATTTTTGTACATTATTAGAAATGCATTAATAGAAATGTATTAAAAATGCAAATAAACAATTCTGTTCAATTTTTAGATTATATATATATATATATATGTATGTATATATATATATATATATATATATATATATATATATACACACATACATATATATAAATTATATAAAAATAAATTATATATATAAAATTTATTTTTTTGTTTGTTTTGCTAAAATTCAACAACTTAGCATTTCCTTTTTGTGTGCTTTATCGTAGCAAAAGATGCATCTGCAGATAAAAAAAAATCAATAAATACAGTGTAGGTGTAATCTGCTGACAATTTTTGGATTAACTGATTGATAATTTAAAAAAAGCATACATATATATTTCTTGTACAGTCTTAACTTAATTACCTCAAAATGTCATTTTTTTAGTCTGTATTCTGCAGTTAACAATCAATCTACTATTAAATTAGTTGAACAATTATTTCAACAATCGATTCATCATGATTAATTGTTTCAGAAATAATATACACTCAGAAGCCCATTGGCAGCCTTTTTAAAACATGGCAAAGCCAATATTGACTAAATCTGCTCAGTTTGCAACTAGTCAGGTTTTTGATTATGTGTGACTTAAACTCCTGCAGCTGCTTGTAAAGGTTATGAACATAATTACAGTCACATTGGCCAAACGTTTAACATGGTAAAAAACATTATGAAAACTAAACATTTAAGCTCCGAGCAGCTAGGTAAAAAGATTTTAAATGGAGAAGAACTAATGTAGTTCTTGAGTTTTGCCAGCAGGGGGCTAAAGAGTCCACGTTTTTGTGGCATTTCAATATGCAGTAAGATTAAAAATGAATAAGCTAAAATGTTAGCAAGGTGTGTAATTTAAAAAACCTTTTTTTGTTAATCTTCTCTTTGTAAGATTTTAATTTCTTTTTTGAAAAAACATAATTTTTACATTTTGTTCAAATATATAAGATACATACATTTTGAGATGATTTAGATCATTTATTTGGAAGACAAAAATATGTGTCCATTCTGAACAATTTAGATAGTGCTCAAGTAAAGCCACCATCCCAGATTGTTATTTGGGTCATAGATACAAAATAGTACAGTGCTTATTATCCCAGATAATTTTTCTAGATTATCTCAGCTAAACTCTTTCTGATGATAAATAGAAGCATAGCCGTGGTAAAGATAGACGGGAATTACAGACTGAGGTGAGGATACTTTGTATTTGCCTTTTTCAATCTTCCTTTAGTTGTATCCTGTTGAGGCTTTCTTCCCCCTCTGGTCATTGGCATCACCGACTTCCTTTAAAATGCATCAGAAATAAAGAATCAAAGTAGTTCCACTTTAGTCACTTAACATCACTGTTGACTTTAATTTTGATCTTTGAAAACTATATTCAGGAGGAATCTACATGACTGTCTTTCCTCATAAACACAAATTTAGATATTATCAGAACTTGTTTCTCAAATTACATATGAGATCTGAAGCAAACCAAGCATTTGTCTTCCCTATCTTCTTCCTTTCCCTGTCGGAAATTCAATAATTACAGAAACTACGGGCTCTTTTATGACATAGCAATTCCTACTTTAATTGTAATCCTGTGAGACCTCAGTGTTGTTAATTTTAGCCATCACGATTTATTCTTATTTGATAAATTACAAGTACCAGCTAGATGTGCAAATTGAGCTTTTTTAAATTTTTTTGTGAATGCAATTGATCATTTATAAGGAAGTTTAAAATTATGTACGTCGCAGTACTCTGGCAATTTGTTTGCTTTAGACAGTGTAGATAAAATCTATATTTAATCTGCATGTCAATGGCAGTATTGTTACAACTAGAGAACACAGCTGAAGGTAAATTGCTAGTATATCTCTTGAAAAAAATCTAATTTCCAGAAGAAGCTCAAAGATTTGTCTGAACTGGAAGTTTTGTTCAAGCTCTGCTGACAGTTTGCCAGCTATTACTTGCAAGCATGAGGTGTGAATATTCATCAGGTGTTTTGACAATGACATTCTGCAGTTTCTCTATGTATGTTGTCATATATGTTCTATTTTATCTTTAACAGTCGCTATATTTAAAGATCACAGGCATCATAAATGAGAGCAGTTAAAGCTCTTTAACTGTCTGGATGACAAGGGTGTCCTTTTAGACCTGGTGACTTACATGTAAGTATTTGGGGGCGACGGTTAAGGGTTTTGGAAAAAAATTTAATTGCAGATTAAAAGCAGCCGTAGGAAGATTAGGTGATGGTGTTTATCCTCTGCTACGATGAGGTCTGTCCTTCGATCATAAAAATTCCCGCTGGCGCTGGGAAAGGGGGCGGAGCATTGCGATGGAGGCCCCGGAGCCAGTACGGCTTTCCTTCTACCTCCTCCCGGTCGGAAAAGGAACTTTCATCACGGGTTGATTTATAGGCCCCTGAGATTAAAAAGTCTTTCTAGATACACTTCAACCCCTGCTGTAAAACTCGACTCTGTTTTTGTGCTTTTGTACGGCTCGTTCCTTGCACAGAATTTTGTGATTTAGGTCCTGTCCAAATGTTTACAAAGGGGAGACTCATTAGCTAAAGACATGTGCATGGATTGCATTAGGAGGAAGAAATATTATTATTCTCTAGCTGACTGCCGTCTATGTGATGATGAAATATTTATTTTCTAACCTAATCCCATTGTTCAATTGTGGTTTGAAGCTTTATAAACTCCCTTTGTGTGTGTGTTTGTGTGTTTTCTCACCTCAAATCTGACCCGTGGAGTTTCTTCAAAGCTTAAATAAACGCTCATTAGCACACAGATCCAGCTCTCAAATGTCATTTCAGAGGCCGTCAGCTTGGCTGCAATGAAATGTGTATTGAATTGGGAGTGAGGAATCCAGCACCCTGTGTGATAACATTAAGATATAGGTTAAGAGTTCACTCATCAGATAGACCGATATCCAAACAGTGATCTGCTGAAAGAAAACAGAGACAGACGAGAGAGATTTCATAGGGCTTCAAAAGAGCTGTTGAAGGACGAGAGGCTGCAGAGGGGTGTCAAATATTCTGCAGACATATGGTGCAGGAGGAATCTTCAAATTTTACAGTAATGACATCACACTGGTGCTATCTTCTGCAGAAACTGTACCAAATGCCGAGATGACGGAAGAAAAACATTATATATAACAAATAAAAGAAGTACGCCCACATGTGAATTAAATGTTCTGATACTTAGACATGTTTTGCCTTATATTAACAATGATATTTTTATGTATGTTATGACCCTCTGTTTTTTATATATTTTTGCAATAAAGTTCTGCCTCGAGATATAACAGACAAGATAGTTGTATATTCATAAAAGCCTATTTTGGAAAATGTGATTGTAGCTGCCAGGAATGTTTTGGGTGTTTCTTCCTTTATTTTTCTTTTTTTTTCTTTTTTTTTTTTTTGAGGATGTTTTGATACTGCTGGAATTTGGGCAAAACCGTTCTGGAATTTGTTTGTTTAGAAATCACAAGTAACATCTAGTCACTTGTGATTCAACTGCTAATAAGCTCGTATGATATATATATATATATTTTTTTTCTTCCCCCATTTGCATCTAGAGAACTGTCCGCACCAACAATTAGCTGGTGAATTCACGTTGTGCTGCGTGTTCCTGTTTCAAAAACCTCCTGCGGAGCATTTTGTGCAAACCAATGCTAATGCTAGCACATGTGTTTATTATTCTTTCTCATTCCTGTTTCTGTTGATGTATTTTGTAATTCTCTTCCTCAATTTTTTTAGGCCCGGTGGTTCTGGGAGGCCTACTTCAGCTCCATGAAAGCCATCGGCTTGACCACGCTCCAGATCATCAATGACCGCATTTACCCATATGCTGCACATACTTATGAGCAATGGAACAATCCACCTGTTGTGGTACGTATGCATGTTTGTGTTTGGAGCTTAGTTGTTTTCTAACCTTGAACTTGACTTTTGTCGTCTTCTTTGATCCAGATACAGTCTTGCATTCAGCTCTGCTCAACCTTTCATTTTTATTCTCCGAAGTGTTTTTTTTTTTTTTTTTTAATGGCAGACATCTGAATGACACTTCATCAAGATTGAAGCCTTTGTCTGTCGGGGCCACATGAGCTCTTTCCCCTCTCTCCTGTGTGCTATAAGTCACAGCCTGCAGTGAAGTGACGGTAGATGCTGTGTCTGTTTGTAAGGCACCACACATGCAGTGGTGCCCCCGGGTTTGGTGTACAACCAGCGAGCTCCGAGGCAGCAAGTTTGTGTCAGCAGTTCTGCAATAGGCGGATGCCTCGTCTGTGGTGAAAAATAAGTTCCTGTACGTCTGAGTCACTGTGTTTATAGAGAGTTTTCTGGAAGAACGGTTTTGGTGTGTGTGTTCAGCTTTGCTTTGGTTGTGGCAGCAGACATGTTGGCTGTTGGACCATCTCTCAGGAGTTGTTAATCAGCCTGGTTTAATCTGGAGACTCCTCCAAGCTGTCTGTGGGATGGAGGAGTGTGCAAGTCAGCATGTTTGTGGATACATAAAGTAATGTCCTTAAATTAGTTGAATGTTTGCAGTTACTATAATAGAAGTGACATAGATTCACTCAGTGCTTTGATTTTTTTTAGAGGATGTCTGTGGGGGGGAACTAGTGTTTTTCTTTTTTCTCTTTTTTTAGGTTACACTCCTGCAGACAAGCAGGTAGTTTGTATTCAGCAGCTACACGTGACTTTTCCTATTTACATGTTCTGTCAGAGCATGCTGACCTCTGGTCCAATCTGTCTGAGTCGTCCTGTGGCCACAAAGTTTTTCCAGAGACAGAGGAGGTTAATTACACCGATGTACAGACCTTTGGCCATTCCTCCCCAAGATGGGAGATGAAGTGTTTTCTTGATGGATTCGGTGAATGGACGGTGAGAAGAACTTGCATACAGCACTATATAAATCAGGCAGACGTTTTTCCGCCTCTCCTCCTCGAGTCTTTCTGTTGGTAATTAAAAGCACATTTCCCAGGACTGCTGGTGCTCTTGGAGTGTGGAATTTTGAAAATATGAGACAAGCTGCCATTTGTTTGCGACTTTCTCAGATCAGGGGAAAGATGTGCAAAACTCAAAAATTACCTCAATGTATAAGATTTGCCTTTTTTTTGCCAGGGCCAGTGATTCAACTCTATGTTGAAGGTGTTCAGATTTTGAAGACTGTTTACTGTTAAATGCATTATGTGTAAAAAGTAGAAATGCAAAAAACAGAAAAGGTCAGTCAGAGATCTGCATTTTTTTCTCTGATTTGTCACATAAATAGTGATCAGCAGATCGATTGCTTCAAAGCTAAGAGCGCTCCTTGTTTTCAGTCTAAAACTGACTCAACCACTTCAAATAAATGGTAGGGTCAAATTCCTTCATGCATAAACAGAGATAATATTGTAATTTATTCATTTTATCTGCGATTCAAACTTAATACCTCAATCCAAGAACATGCAGTTTTTTTATTCTCTTACTGTCCTTAAAAAAATAATTGCAATAGGTTCAAATTGAGCAGTTTATATCGGCCTGATCAGTCCATCTCTTCCAAAAAGAGCTGCATTTTATATGTTCACACAGTATTACTACATATTTAATTAACTTTACGCTTGCTCAAAATCTACTTTACAAAAAAAAAAAAAAAATATATATATAATCTTTTTAGGTTTAATGTTTTCAGGCAAACATAATTTTCATATTTAGTCATACTCCATTCAATCTTGTTTCGATTTTCTTTACTTTTGAAGGTTTCTAGGATGAGAGAAGAACCACTTCAGCAGTTTAAGCAAATCCAAATCCTCTTCTGAGGCACTTTTAGAGTGATAAAAAAAGAAACATACCGCTGTGACTCCTTGGCGACTTATTGAGCTGTGGCTTTCTTTTCATCTAATTTATTTTGTTTGACAAATGACTTAAGTGCTCTCAGCCTGTCCTACTCCACTTTTATGCATCTGTATATGTGCACTTTAATTATTCCTCCCGTCTTTTTGTATGACAATGTGACAACGACCACAGGAAAGTTTCCACTTGCCAATAAAGTGGAATTTTATTAGTGGTAGGGTGACTTATGTTGTGTAAAAGTGAGCGACTGCGTCTGTGTTGACAGTCTTGTGTTGATGTTGTGAAAGGAGCCACATAATCACTCTATGGCCAAGTGGGACCAGAGACAAAGCAGGGCTCATTTGTACTTCAAGACACCAAAAGTGTTTTTTGGAGTTTTTTCTTTTTTATATAGTTTTGCTAAAAGATTCACAAAATGGTGAAAATGTTCTTAAGCCTTATATTTGTTTGCAGGCTCTCAAAGTAGATCCTGATTTTCCTCAGGTTTTCTTGCATTGTTCTGAAAAAGAAAGGTACAAGCCTTGTTTATACATCCGTTTAAGGAAACAACTTCAGCATGTACATTAATTCTCAGCAACTACGGTTTGACATATTGTCCAACTGAAATGGCTTTTTGAAACCTTTTTAAAGTTTCATATTGGCATCTGAAAACTCTTGTTGCATCCTTTTTTACTGTGTTATTTGATCTAACCTGGAGTCAGTGTGACTTTCAGGATTTACAGGCCAAATTTAAAGGGCAGCAATAAAGAAAAGAAGAAACGAGCTTCATACTGATGGCTGCAAGTCGGAGCCTGATAAACTTTGCTCTTTTACTGTGTTTCTCTTCCAACGTTTCCCCGTCTCTCTATCTCGTTGGCTCCCTCGTGTTTTTTTCTAATTCCCACACGACTTTGTTAAAATGACACTGTACGCAGAGGGTACACATAAATAAGCAACTTTCCTCGTTTTCAAGCTCCCTCCTGATTTTGCTTTGTACCCAGATGTTTGCTCTGCCCTTTAAATAAAACATTTTTCCTTCCAATTCTGGCATAAACTGGTGGCAAATATTAGTGGGTAAAAAAAACCCCAAAACAATAAATAACAGTGAAAAACCATAAAGCAAAGAGAAGAGAAGTTTCTTACAAGCTAAAACCATTTTCTGTTAAGTACATGTGGATCATAGACAGAAATTAAATAATCTTTAAGTACCATTAAAGTTCTTTCATTCATCACATTAGCAGCTTCACGTTATACTTTAGGCCTGTGGAAAAACATGATTTACAGTAAAAATTTATTGATGTGCAGCTCAGCGTGCAAGTGGGCAAAAACAACAAACGAACTGCTTAAATCCACATGGTGGATCCAGTTTCATTTTAGCAGGACTCACAGCTTGCATTAAGATTCTTACTTGTATAAAACTGCTCTAATTAGCTGGGTAAATGCTGACGAGAGGAAACTTCATCATTTGTCTCAATTACGTTTAGCATTTGTTTAAAACCACTATTTTGACAATGGAGCGTGTTAGCATGTCTACTACCATGAAGACTTTTGTGGTGTTTGTTGTGACTGAACAGTTGGTGAGGGATCTTTGAATGTCAAGATCAGAGGTGGTGGCACTGGAGGGTTTTGTTGTTGTTTAAGGTAAATAATTAGCTTTGCTTAGATCCAGCCATGCACCTTATTTCTGAAAAGTAGATTGTTTGGATCTGGGTGCTTTTGCAACGCCATGGTTAATCCAGTTTTGCACCCATAAACGTACAGTTTATTCCCACATGCTTATCTATTCAATTTCTCCTGTAAGTTTAGTACTTAGACATCAGTAGTTCTCCAGATGAATGACTTTAAAAATGCAACGTTTCCCCTCTTATTGACCTTTTTATTTTTTTAAAAAAAATAACAGTTTTATATAATGCAAGGCTTTATAGAAAATCTTTAAAAAAATAATTGTAGTTCTGATCCCTTTTGTTGACCAGCTGACTCTTACAACACATTTGACATAATGACTCCCAGTCAAGCTAACACCTATGAGTGACTTCCTCCTGGTGGATATTTATTAGTCACCTAACCACATTTCCCGGCTTTAAATCATCGTAGAGGGGAGAGGGCACAATGTTTTTGGTGACGAATAAAAAAAAAGTCCCATAACAAGTGACTCCGTTTCTATACGGAAAACTGCATTGTTTGAGTTGATGAATAGTGACCAGTACCCCAGTGTTCCCTATGCTCTTTTATTACATTTATGCGAAACCTAGAAAGCCTCCTAGCCACATTTTTCTGATTAAAATATGTACGCTGTCAGACCCCTAGAGTTCACAATCAAGTTAACTACAAGCATAGATAATCTGATTAGAACTAAAAAAAAAAAAGAAACATTAGAGATGAAGAAAGTGTCTCTTAATGGCGATAAAAACCAGTGGTTGAGCAGAAAAGTATCTCATGTCTGTCTTTGTTTCCTTTCTTGTGCAGAAGTGGTCCAGCGTAAACAGCCCACTTTTCCTTCCACTTATCCCACCGAGAGCTCCGGGCTTCACAGCCGTCGTGCTCACCTACGATCGCATCGAGAGTCTTTTCCGGGTCATCACGGAGATTTCCAAGGTGCCGAGTTTGGCTAAATTGTTGATAGTTTGGAATAATCAGAACAAGAGTCCTCCTGAAGGTGAGTGGGTTGGATTGCTTATGAAAACACTCGGGCCAGCGGGTATTAAAGGGTTAGTTCAGATTTGTTGAAGTAAGGTTATGTGAAGTTATTTTATTATTAGAGCTTCTTTACCTGTCGGACAAAGATCTCGTCTCAACTCGAGTTTGTTAAAGGTTAAATAAAAGCAACTTAAACACCTGCTGGATGTAAAACGGAGAAGAAATTTAGGGACAAAAAGAGAGTAGCTTCTTTAAAGCATCATACCCTGTGCAACTTTTAGTCTGTCCCATTAATGTTTTTATTATTGTGAACTTTACAACTTGTCGTTTATCTCGCTGCATGCTCTGATATTTTGCCAAAAATTAAGACTAAAGATCAGCCGAATTCCCCCAAAAAGCAGAATATTACCTCTTATTACATTCAGACAGACTTAATAAACCACAAATGAAATCTGTCCTGCTGTACAGAAAGTGCGTCAGTACAAAGACAACTTTGAAGTGTTCCCTTGTGGCTGAGTTGCCTCTTTTTATTGGAGGCATTACCGGCGCCTGGCTGGAACTTTGTGTCCTTTTAGAATTAAAACGAGGCCGTTGACAGGTCACACCCATGGGGCACAAACTTCTTCATTGTTTACAACAGGCCCTGATCTGATGTGTTTACGAGTTCCCATTTTGTTTCTCCTCCCTCCCCTTTTTTTTTCTAAGATCATATTTTTACACATATTTAAACTAGATTCTCCTTGTCATCTTGTCTCTACTTGTTTCTGTGTCCTTTACATCTGCGCAGCTGCTGAGATTAACTTGCATGGCTGCGGTAATTGCAGAAGACACGCATGAAAATCAAAACCAAATCCTCAGAACATGCAGTTCTGGTTTGTTGGGTTTTAAAACACGGGGCTTTTCAGCTGAAATGTCTAAAAATCATATGATAGCCCACAATTCCCTCAGTCTTTCTGCCTTACTCTAGCCTTGTAAATGAAAGAAGGTCTCGTAGCAACAAGGGGAGAAATGAAAGGAGAAACCCAGAGCGTTTAACTTTTCAGCTCTCCTGACAATAGTTTTTGACAGCAGACCTCAGACGTGGTTAGATGGACCTGTGGCTTCTCTTATGAGCTGCCAGGCTCCAGTCACTCCATTAATGAGGGGACGCATTCTGCGTGATCTGTCTGTGCGGCGGTCTGTGCCGTGGACACTACCCAAGATCTTTGAAATTGTCCCCAAAAAAGACGCGTGGCCAAAAAAGAAAAGCCCCGCTGGTGTTCTGCCCCGCGACGGATTGTTGTGTGGTTTGATTTGCACATACTTGAGGTTTGCGCAACAATATGAGTCGGTGAAACATGTTGAACTTTTTTGAGATCACTTCTTTCCACTGCCAGTAATCTGTCTGTGATAAATAGCACCATTTTTATACATCCTGCTCCAGAAACTGATATTTGCAGATTTATAGTTTGTAAAGTCCATACAAGCACCTGTTAGCTGTTTTTTTTTCTTTTTTTACGGTGCAATATTTTTTCAAATGGCTTATTTAGTTAAGTGACAAGGAAACTAAATATAACTATTGCGTCCAAGGTACTTTTTTGGCACCATATAACGCTTCCATTTTTGTATATTTATTTGTTTTAGAGTCTCTTTGGCCAAAGGTCGGCGTCCCTCTGAAGGTGGTGCGAACTAAGGAAAACAAACTGAGCAACCGCTTCTTCCCGTACGACGAGATCGAAACAGAAGCTGTGCTGGCGATTGATGATGACATCATCATGCTAACATCTGACGAATTGCAGTTTGGCTACGAGGTTAGTAACGTACTGCTTTTCGTTTTAAACCTTCTTACACTCCCATCATCCTTTTCCCGACGCCAGACTTTGCAGGAATTCTCTTCAAGTTGATCCCAGACTTTAAAGCCTCTCCGAAATATTACAGTCTCGTTCTCCTCTATTTGGAGATTTGACGGGCTGCTAAACGTGTTTGATGTCGAGAGGAAGATGACAGGTCTGCCGCTGATGCTTTCCATATCCACATACCTGCCCAGCTCCACTGCCTGCTGCACGTTCACCTGAATGCATTTAGATCCTATTTGATGAAATTGTGCTCAGTTTAAGGGTAATTACATAAAATTGCAGGCAAAATTGGTGACAACTCACCCTGCTTTTGGTAACAGGATCAGATTTTCTGCTGCTGTTGAGATATTTAGTCAGTTATAAAAGCCTTTTTCTTTTCTTTTCTTTTTTTTTGAGCATATGTTCTTCTAAGCTTTCCGTCTCTGACTAGTTGCGATTTTTGGCTTGGAGATGAAAAAGCCGACATTGACATATGGAAGATTGAGGCTAAACTGTTCATCCTGAGCTTTTAAACCCTTTTAGAGTCTGGATCATTCATGTGTTAACTGAAGTGCTTCACTTGAGCCGAAACTGTCAGACAATCTGTCTCCGATCCTGCTGTTTCCACCAGGTGTGGAGGGAGTTCCCCGACAGGCTGGTGGGCTACCCGGGCCGGCTGCACCTCTGGGACCACGAAATGGGGAAGTGGAAGTACGAGTCGGAGTGGACCAACGAGGTTTCCATGGTTCTGACCGGCGCTGCCTTTTACCACAAGGTAGCTGGTTATAAAGATCAGCTGCTTAAGGCTTTAAGTGAAAAGACATGAGCTTTCGCTCCACGAGAGTCACATGCTTTTACGTCTTGAATTATGAGCTGTGGTTTCTGCAATTTGAAAAACTGACAAAATTGTTAACTTGTTCAGATAACATGGATTTATTTATAAAGTGCAAAGTGTTGCAGGATTTGGAAACATTTTATATAATCTTACAGGAAGGTTTGAGAGGAAAAAATAAAAAGAATTCGCTGTTAAATTTTTTCACACTCCAGGACATTTGATAGTTGCTGCATTTTGGCTGCTGCAGCTCTCTGTGATGTTAGTTCTCTTCCACACAGACAGTCGTAACAGGTTAGCCAAGAGGTAAGCCTTATCCATCACAGAATCTTGACATTTAACACGAAGCTCTAAAATTTACGGCAGAACAATATCTAAAGCAACTCTTCTGACTCTGGAGAGCAATTTTTCTGTATATTTTGTAAGCAGAAGAAGGCGAGAAATGGAGGAAGGCATGTTACGATTTTTTAAGAATGAAGCAACCTGATGATTATCTGTCAGTTTATCAAACTCCTTCCCATGGAAATGTCTCCAGCAAAAATACATAAACGTATGCAAGAATGTTTTGCTTAATGTGCGGAGTTATTGTTCTCAGCAGACACAGACACACACACACACACACACGCACGCACGCACGCACGCACACACACGCACACACACACACACACACACACACACACACGAAGGTGAAGAGGTGTTATAAGATGATTGGAGCCTCTGAGTCACAGCAAACTCATGGTGAACCAGTCAAACACAACACGAACCACTAATGCAGATTAAGTAATGTGTGTGAAGTATGATATTTATTTATGGGTTATGTTGTGACGCTTTTATAAGAAGAGTTTTTTTACAATGTGAACCACTTTGGAGAGATACATTTCACAAAAGTATGTTGCTTATTTTATTCTTTTTATAACCAGTGAAATTGTTATTGATTTTTTTTTTCTTTCAGAAATTAACATTTTCATTATAAATTGTTGAAATTGTATTCCTCCGCCAATGGATTAGACACTTCAGATAAAAAAATGTGTCTATTTGTTAAAACTGAAACGGCATCAATCCAAGGAAATGATCTTTTAATGCATGTTCTGTCTTTTACTCTCTCTGTCAAACCTTCTTCAGTAACCACAGTTGCACTTTTTTTGTGTGTGTGTGTTTGTTTCAGTACTTCAATTATTTGTACACATACAAGATGCCCGGAGACATTAAGAACTGGGTGGACGCTCACATGAACTGTGAAGATATTGCAATGAACTTCCTCGTGGCAAACATCACAGGCAAAGCCCCGATAAAGGTGCGTTCTTCGCCGTCGCTGTTCTGGCTGCTCTAAGTCCACAGAGGGAGGTTTTAGCCTGAAATAGCAGAGAGGCATTTCTGGGTCTGATCAGCTCTCACCCTTCAACATCACTGCTTCCCCCCCCTTCTTTTCCTCCTTACTCAGACTCCCCCCAGGTGCAGGGGCCCTGAGCTTAAGCCCGACCTTAACCTCCCTTATCTGCGTGTCACTCACTGGCACTCCCCCTTTGAGCATGTTTAGTTAAGCTCACCAGGGCTTACACATACCCTTCTGTCAAATCCTTGGATCCACACTTCTCTCCACCTGCGCACGTGGTCCCTCCTCCCGCCGCATCTCCTAACAGGTTTCCCCAGAAGACACTTTGTCATCCCAATCGCCCCTCGCGCCGTCGTTCCTCCCCGCAATGCTCACTTTCCTCTGCACACTCATACATTCACAAGTTCAGCGTGTTCTGTTTGGTCTGGGCCAGTCCAATAAAATGAGAACTAGCTTCTGTCAGTGCGTCGGACGACCAACAAATCACCAAAGTGTCCAAATATCACTGCTTTGACTTTGCTGTGTTTCTGTGCAGGTGACCCCAAGGAAAAAGTTCAAGTGTCCTGAATGTACTGCCATCGATGGTCTGTCTCTGGATCAGACACACATGGTGGAGAGGTACGGTCGTTTTTAGAAATGTGTGGTAGCGGCTTAGATCTTAATCGTTTCTGGTCGTTTTTATTTGATTAAACACTTTCATTTAACTCGATTGGAAAACTACTCCGTCCATACTTTTTAATCATTGCTTAAAAGAAAACGCATGTCTTCATCTGTAGGTCCGAGTGCATCAACAAGTTTGCTTCGGTTTTCGGGACGATGCCCCTGAAGGTGGTGGAGCACCGTGCAGACCCAGTGCTCTACAAAGACGACTTCCCAGAGAAACTCAAGAGCTTTCCGAACATCGGCAGCCTGTGACCCAGCTGCAGCAAACGTACGGAGATCTCAGAGTCTCAGCACGGCGAGGGAGTCACCGTCAGCTACGTCTTTCAAGTCAAGACGCCAGTTCGAACCACAAAATCCACCTTCCCCGTCTCATTTTGAGTGACTTTCGCTTACTTGTCAGAACATTCATTTGCAGTACAGAACAATCCCCGAATGCTCACATTCGTAAACACATTGTTAGCTTGGAAATATAAGATGAGAGAATGACGTCAAACGTTTTAGCAATGCTGACGTTGCATGAAGCGCCACTGAGGGTTCAGTGATCGGAGTCGGGTTAACTTGGTCTCACTGTTACTGTTTTGGAGCCGAACACTTGAGCCTCCAGCTGCTCTGGATTCAGCTTGCGTGTTGTATCGGCTTATATTTCGCAGCGGTGCTGTATGATATAACTTATATTGCTTTAACAAACATTTCCTCGTATTTTTTCCCATTTTATTTCCCAAAATCAGACGAACGCTTTATTTTCAGCTGTAAAGCAAGAAAAGAAAAAAAGAAAAAACATATAAGTGATAAATGAAGCAGACATATCGATGTAGGCTTTATTCACAGTGTGATGGATTGTGATGACACACAGATGTTGAACAGTAAAGGTTTCATAATGTGTTCTGTATTACACAATCATGTCAGATCATTAGACAAAGCTGGTGTCATAAATCTAATATTTAGAGTGATCACTACTGGTTTTGGGGGAAAATATCTGAGCTACTGATTTTTTTTTTTGTAAATGTACTTTTATACTGTCAGAGCAAACATTTCATTCTATGTATATATCTGTCTGAATATAGATATCTATAAGAAGATTTTTGCGTGAATTATGCACCAAATCATTTCAGTTATGTCTGATCACTTCATCTGCATATCACTAATCATCATAATTCGACCAATTATTAGTAATAATTAAGGGACAGTTCTGAGATCATTTCCATGAACTTATTTTCTTCCATTGTTATGTTGATGTTTTGTTGTCAGTCATTTCATGTCAGTATTTAGACCGTAACGCTGAGTATGTTGCAGTCTTTAAAATGTACCATCACCTTCTGGTGTTTTTATTTTCCCTTTGTTTTCACTATGCCATCGAATTTCATGTGACTTTATGTATGACTTTATAATACACTACAAGTAAAGACCAAGACTGGTGTGTTTTAATGCTGGTTTTCCACTTTTTTCAGTCTGTTAAAAGATAGGGTTTTTTTTTCCACGACTACTTTAAGTTTCCACCGTGACAATCCAGAGTGTGACTCTTGGTCACCGGCGCGCCGTTCCCTGCAGTCCGTCACCTGCTTGTAATGTACGCTTCCTAATCCGCCCTGTTCAATGTCAGCAGTTCAGACGGGTGCAGTTCGTATTTTTATCAGCTTCAATTAGCGCGTGTATCCGAGCTGGTTGGGAGATCTCATTTCAGTGCTTGTGTCTCTTCAAATGCAACTGAAATGCAGAAGGATTTCAGGATGTGGCCGAATGGATGACAACGGTTTTGGCAAACTGGAGCACATTATTCGTGGGTTCTTAGCAGATGTAGACAAGTTATTCCTAGGCTTCATTATTACTGAAAGCCTTTTTTGAGAGCTGAAAGTGACATATGATCTTCGAATACTAATATAAGAAATGCTGGGGTTTTTTTCTGCCTTGTACATCAGTCCGGTAATTTGTGTTGTATTTGGTTCACTGAGCAACTGGAAAAACCACAGCGCTGTGGTTGTCCAACTAGTTTGTTTTTTTGGCAAACCTCTTAGGAATTTTTTTGTGAAAAGTGTTCATTTTATTACCTAAAATAAGAATACTAGCCTAAACTTTAAAAAGATTGTTTTTCAGGTGTACACTTGTGCACTCAAGACTTTGAAATGTGATAAATTAATAAAATTCTACATGATCTGAATACTGAACTTGCATAAAGAAGCTATATATTTAACCTTTTCATAGAATATAGTGTAATGGCAAAGAAAATTCACTTCACATTTTCCAATCTTCTTAGCCTGTTTTACGTAAATGTTCCTTCCTGAGTTGATACATCTTCATTCACCTGTTGAGACACATAACAATGAGCATTTCTATAAAAACAACCAAAATATTCTTCAGTTATGAATTCCATGCATCTCTACCATTATTTGTACTTCAAGTCTAAACTATAGACTATCTAAAACTAAAAAAATTACATCATTATGTGCACCAGAGATTTCTTTATCCTTTTGAATCCAGAGCTCAGGATATTTAAGTCACCCAAATATATAAAAGAAAGCAAATTTTGGTACTAGAAGTAGATTAATATATTTGATATATGACATTAATGTTTAACTTGCAAAAAGCACATGGAGGACTAAACAAATATTTATGTTTGGATATGAATCAGTTTGTATAAATTAGCCACAATTTTCAGTTTTCTGGTGTAAATTCCCATAATTCCAAAGGAAAGTGGGTATTTATTACCATACATTTTCTAAGCCTGTCCAAGTTCACCATCGACCCACACAGATGTGAGAAAATGGCTTGATAATAAACTCTCACCAAGGTGCAATAACTTATAGTACTTTAATCACTCAAACAACACATGCGAGAGCAGATTTCTTAACTCAAAAGGTAGCTTAAAGCCACAAACATGGAAAAAAAACCTTTTAAAGAACATAAGCAGACAAATTCTGTTCATTAATCTTTGAAAATACATGTATACACCTCCAGGTTTTAAAAAAAAAGTGTATATTCAAAGAGTACTTAAAAGCATGTTTAAATACTTGATAAACTGATTCAAAAATATTGACTAAACATCAATTTAATTACAATTCCAAGAGCTACGACACATCAATCTTCTCTGCATGTACAACAATGCATCAACACATATATTCATCATATAGTTACTCCTATGCTGATTACTTGACTTCAGTAGTATCAGAAACTGAGAAAACTGGGAAGTGGAGTCATTTATGGCTGAATTAATGCAGCGGACAGGAAGACGCCTCCTGGCATTAATAGACCGATAAAAGATACAAACAAACAAAAAGAAAAAAAAAGACAGGCGAAACATAAATTCTTAAAAGCTAAAACACTGAGTATGTGTTCCGTAAACCTGAGCAACTCAGTGCCGTAGCGTTTGCATGCTCTGTGCAGATGGACAGTCTTCGTCAAACCAGATGCTCCTGTCCATCCTGACACACAATATGGTGGTCATCAGCCTCCACATGGCTCTGTGTTAATTAAAGAGCCTCACTGATCTGTGCGGCCCTCGGACCCTGCAGCTGATTATTGGCTGCAGCTTTTGGGGCTGTTTTGGACGTGATGGAAGCGAGCCCAGGAAGGGGCGCGGTGCGTCATGTGTGATAGGGGTGAATCGTTTGAAAGCAGAGCTGTGACAGCTGAAGCTGGAAGCATGTGTGAGGCATGTTTGTTTTGCATTTACCCCTCGACCGCAGCTGTGTGCACTGTCCTTTTCCCAGAACACCGGAACACACAGACGCCCTCACAGCTCGCCCTTCGCTCAACCCCTCAGCTAAAACGGAGGGGAGGGGGAAACCTCATAAAGAATACTCATGCACACGCATACCCTACAATTTTCACCACAGAGTTTAAGATAATGCAGATCATCTTAGAGTGATTTCTGCTGACAGATTATGGCCTGTAAGCTGCTGCTCCAGCCAAACAAAAGGGAAAGTTAATGCGGTTCAGTTTGGGGAAATCCTCTGCCTTTCGACCTGGTGGAGTATTTCAGATTGTGATATGTTATCAAACTATGGAAAACTTCATTTGTTATTTCTGTCACTAGAGGAAGCTTTTGCCAGGGGGAATGCTAAACCATCCATCCATCTATTTTCTTTACACCCTTGTCCCTTAGTGGAGTTGGGAGGGTTGCTGGTGCCAATCTCCAGCTAACGTTCTGGGCGAGAGGCGGGTCACCCTGGACAGGTCGCCAGTCTGTCGCAGGGCAACACAGAGACACACAGGACAAACGACCAGGCCCACATCAAACCCAGAACCTTCTTGCTGCAAGGCAACAGCTCTACCAACTGCGCCACTGTGCAGCCCGGAAAGCTAATCCTTATTGTTAAAATATATGAATAATATGACCAGTGAGATCTGAAACATTTGGCTAAGTCTATCTGACTTTTATCTGTCTATTCTCCTTCCTGTATCTAGTAAGTAATACCTGTCGTTTTACTGTACACTCAGTTTTAAATAATTGATAAGCAGTCTGAGTACTCACTGAAGGTAAACACACCCTTGTAAAAAACAAAAAACAAAACAAAAAATAAAACCTATAACAATGGGTGAATTTAACTAAAGTTCTTTTCAACAATGACAAAAAAATCACTTAATTGTCCTGTTTATCGGGCCAGTTGTTTCTGAACTGTGCTGAGCTCCTTTACCTTTCCTTCTTTCTTGAAAGACATTGAACCTAACAATTACACCCTCACTAAAACTCTGACAGGATGTTTTTCTTATATGAACTTCCAAGATTTAGACGATTTGACAGGCTTCTTTCATGAAACATCTGAAATGTAGATTATAATTAATAACTGTGTTATTGTCACATGGCCATCCCCCTATAAATATGTTTTTTTTTCAATTAACAGTGACTCTGATGCTGTAAGTACTTTGAATAGAGCAACTAGAAAAGAAAAAAAGATTTAAAAAAATACCACCTGTTCAGCTTTGACTGTGGTTTCTTAATAACTTAACTGCTTTGACAGCTAGACACATTCTTCTTGTTGAAAATCCTTCAAAGTTAAACAGTGACAAGTCCTTGAAAAGCCTCAAAGTGTTAACGCAGACTTTGCAATCTGTGCCGGTCTTCTCTCTTTCAAACGCGGGGATTTCTTGTTTCTGTGTTATTCCTGACAGTCTGACTGAGTAGAGGGCGCTTCCTTCTCTGAAGCCAGGCAAGGGGCTCGGTTGAGTCCACCTATTAGAGAAAATGTCCTTTTTGGAAAGAGAGGTGCGTCTGTTTCAAGGCTCTCGGGTCCGGAGAGTAGCAGGCCTGCTGTGCGGCCTCCCCTCTCACTTCCTCGTCCATCGCCTCCTCTCCGTGAGCATCAGCAGGCCCACTCAGTGCAGCAGGTGGATCTCCCATCGCCATCATACTCAGCCTAATCCTGTTTCACCCACTCGACATTTAGATGTGAAGAAACAGAATTGCCTTCGGGTCTAGGCCTTCCTAAACTCGCACTATTAATTGCTTTGAAGGAAAGCTGTGCTGAATGTGAGGAGCTTCTCGACGTGATGGATGTGCAGGATGATTTTCTGAAACGCTTGTTTTTCTTTACAGCCCCGGTATTTCAGATTTTAAAAAATTTGCTAATGCTAAACATATTGTTGATGGAAAAAAAAAAGAAAATCATTGTGGTTTAAAAAAAATTAACAATGGTTTTCGGTTTATGTCTTTGTTTTGGTTGAAGTATCTGTAAAAGTACAAAGAATTCAGAAAAAAATCCTACAAAAAAAATTAAATAAAGTAAAAATGAAAACAGCACCAAACTCAAAACGGCATACACTTATAGCAATGCACAGACAATAAACGTGGGCAAATAAGTGCATGAGAGTGTTTGAAATCCTCCTCTTTGTCTGTCTTTAGGACCACACAGCATTTCTTTCTATCAGGCTTTTCACACCAACTTCCCTCCAGCAGAGGCACTGAAACCTGGCGAATCTCTGCCAGCCACCTCCGATGCTCATAATCATTGTTGTTGCAGCATTTATAAAGGCAGTCACTTCTTCCTGCAGAGTTTAGAATTAAGCGCCCCTAGTTCGCGTAAGATCCCCCCGTCCAGCCTGCGTCGGTGCATCATGTTGCCCAAGAAATGGCAGCGCTGTGCTCTTTGGCTTTCATACGCAAAGCAGCGATACTGGAGGATTTGCGGTCGGGATCCATGTTGAGATCGTACGCGTTGATGCCTGCGGCCATGCCAGGAGAGCCGCCAAACAGGCTGCCCATGTGAGGCTGTCCAACGTGTCCCCCGGGGCCCGATACACCCAGGAAGTCAGAGACCCCACTGGCAGAGTGGGGGTGGGGGGTCATGCAGGTGGCCATGGTGTCACAGGGAACAACGCAGCCAGGGACAGGAGATGCTGCACTGCTGCCACCGATCCAGGAGGGGTTCTGGATCTGAAAACATGGCCAGGAAGGTAGAGGTAGAGGTGTCATAAGAAACATTTTTAAGGTATTTGATTTGTCATGTTCAGACAAAATGATTACACCTCTCTGCTGGTTGTTTATACAGTAATCTTATGTTAAGGCCTTCGCTTTAATGAGTAAGAGCGCTAGCCTGTGTCTGGTCCAACCATCGCTGAGCCACACGACTAAAGAAGCCATTCAAAGGACACATTTGTTCCTTGGTGGCTGCAAAACAAAATGTCCCTTAGCGTACAAAAAAATTTAGTTTATCTTGATGTTGATCTTGCTTAAGCCAAGCATTTTGTTTTATTGAATGAAACAGCTAAAGACTGTAGGACAGTATGCAACAGGACATGAGAGAATTTAGAAGGAAAGCCCATACATGAGTTTTGGAGATTAATAAGGTATGCGCCAGAGTCAAGGTTTCAAGAGCGACTGCACACAGATGCACAGTATCAAGGAAATGAACTATAGCTGTTGCATTCCTTGAATTAGGCCATTTTCAAACCAACATCGGAAACCTAGACAAGTTGCCAGTCCGTCATAGGACAAAACAAAAGAAAAGTAACCAATCATGTACAAACTCCTGGGGTCAATTTAGGGAGACCAGTTTATCTAGCATGCACTTAACACAAATAGAGTTATGAAATATATTATTAATTTTTTACTGATTCTATAGAACATGACATTTTTATATTTATTATGATACTCTACTGTACTGGGATGTACCAGTAATATTTTAAGACACCCCTTGCTAACCTAAAGTCTGAAAAGTTTTATTTATTATTCACATGAGTTCAATCAAAGGTGAGTATGTTGCCATAGGAACGCATAGCAGCAAACTGCAGCCAGCTAATATCAATAAAGCTGATGTCTGACCCACAGTGTTTGGTATAATTCTATTTTAAAAGGATATTTTTATGTTTTCAAATAGACTTGGACTTCACTTCAACATCTGTATTTCAAAACCCTGCATCCATCTAATCAAAACTGAGTGGGACCATTTTTCACTGGACATAAATCCACTGATGAGTTTGCTAAACTTGTTTTCTAGCTATAAAAAAAGAAGACCAAGTTTGGCTGCATAAATCGATACAAAAGTGAAAACGACAAGACAGACCAAACCTGAACTCAATTATCCCACTCTCGTTAAAACAAAAATCTCCAGCGCAGACTCTTGTTAGCACTCAATAAACCCTCATTAAGAAAAAATCCCAACTTTTTTAAAACATTTTTTCAATCTATCTGTTTGGACCGTTGTGTTTTGTAACATGTTGCTCCCGTACCTGTGCGTAGTTCTCAGGACGCGTCAGGAGCGGCAGCTCATAAGCAGTTGAGAAATGTGTTCGGACCTGCTGCATCTGACCAAATCGTTCCCTTTTCCTCCACTTTGCTCTCCGGTTCTGGAACCACACCTAGTAAATAAGAAAAAAAACTAAAGCTTATACATCTTTTAAGAGGTCTAGAAGTTTGAGGTGAAGTTAAAATGAGACTGGAATAGCAGAAATGTAGTGTTACCAAACCCAAACTCACTATTGCTTGAACTCAAAAGGAAGTACTTTTATCTAGAGGTTTTAATTGGGAATCTGATTCTCATTAAAAAAAAAAGCCCACGACCTTAGTGTGAACTCACAAAGTCACAAAATTGCAACTCAGACGCAATTAAAGCTGTGACTGAGACGAAAGAGGAGGTGGATGATTTGGAAACAAATTACTACAGACATACATTCACATGTAGTTTGTGGCTCTAGAATCATCTCACCAAAGCTTATTTGTTGTCTGACCACAGCGTGTACGTTTTCTCTTCCATAATTGTCTTTGACATCTAAATCTCATTGTGTTTACTGCAAAAATTAGTGTGTTTGGCTTTCCAGCAGAGAATCTGACAGTAATCAAAATGTGTTTTTTTTCCCTTTTGTTGCTGTAATCATCATCTACCTTTTCTTTTCTAAACAAATCTAAACATCTAAATTTAAACATTTGGTTTAATTGTCTCCTGGAAATGTTATCTCTTCCATTGATCTTACCTTTTTGGACACAACTCAAACCAGACTATTTTTTCTGGTGCTCTCCTGATATCATGGAAAACGGGGGGATTGAAAAGTGAGATGGGATGATAATTGGTGTTTGTTTGGATCTTCCCCTTTTAATTTCCTGAAGCCTAAAACCTCTGGCTTTGAGACACAGTCTTCTTCTAAATTACGAAGGCACACCGATTTGAGGCCATAATCCCTCTTTCCTTGATGTTTGATATGTCTTCTTTTGAGCCTTATCATCACCACCCAGTCAGAGATGGCTGTCTCTCAAGGTTTCTTTATGGATTTATTGTAACAATCGAGCACGCCACGTTCTCCCTCAAATCCCGAATCCATGAACATCTCAGTTTTTGCCCCGCTCCAAGTCTGTTGGCTATTATGCAGCTCTAACATATTTCTATGTTGCACACACTGCCTTGTGACAGTAATTGGTAAAGACCTTGACAGCTTAAGTAGCTGGTAGACTCTCAATGAGCCTTTATTTATGTTACTGCCCCAGAGAGAAAGAGCAGAGAAATACCAAACTGGCCCCAGCAGGAGGGCTGTACGGGGACTGAAAACACTTTGAAGTGAGAGCGCGGCCCAGAGGATTGATAACCCGCCTCTGCTGTCACTCATTTCACCTTCCAAACCAAGTAGGAGAAGAAAAAAAAAGAAGAAAAAAGGGGGTCTGCTGAGCCCTGGCTTCAGTTTTCCAGCTCCCATAAAACTCTAATAACATAACATCTGACCAGTGTTTATGTTCATCATCAGCTTTTTTCGTTCTCATTTTCTACAAAAAAAAATGTTTAAATGTCTAAATGGAGAACTTGATATTTCCAGTGAGGTCATCAGAGGGCAGCTGCAGACTGAGGTTAAAGAGATATACCATGAATGTTTACTGTTTTCATTTAAAAGTCATTAAAATTGTGGTTTATCCAGTAACACTTTAGGAAGGGATTCCTGTGCTGCTTGTTGTCAAACTTTTATCGATATATTAAATTCTGCAACATATGCTTACATATTGCCTTTTCTTTATTCTGGCATCTACAAAGTGGGGTTAATGGCATCATGCTAATTGTGGTAAAAATCAAACATTAGTCTGATTAGTTAGTGTCAGACAGAGACAAACAACTTAATAGTGCCAGTTCAAATTGTCTGTGCCAATATGACTTGAATTTAAAATGAGGATGACTTAAAAACACTACTTTTCCTCTTGTTGCTAAAATGGTTCCATATAGTTTCACATTCTATCTTAGTTTAGCAGATAACTTCACATCATAACATAACATTGTGGATATTCCTCGGCTCTTTAAGCTGTGCTCCGAGCGTCTTGCCTCCTCTGCCTCTCTGTAGGTGGGATCTGCGTCTCGTCTTTCATCTATAATCTCACGTGGACACCTGTGTTTCCCCGGTGAACTCTACGTCCGATACCGTCTCGGCTCTCTGGACTATCAGAGCTGCAAATCTCAAAGATGTGATGCTACTGAAGCCCCCTGACCTGCGACCCCCCGACCTTCGCATGTAGTGTATGTGACTCAGATCTGAATTCACCTTCTTCCTTTGAAACCCTGAGACTGAAAAAGCAAACAACGGCAGGCCTTGGCGTTGTTTAACAAAAAGCCCCTTGTTGTTTGATGTGCGTGTATGTGAAACATGAGCCGGTGAGGTCAGTTTGCTCTCCTTTCTTTTGTGAGAAAAAAGCTATATGTTTTGAAGAATGCATTTTTTTTTATCAGTAGTTTAGGGTGTCCTAACATTTCTTTGCTCCAGATGCTGACCTGATGAGTTTCTTTTTTTCCCTGTTGCATGCAAATTGAGAGGAGCACAAAACCCTATCGTCTGGCTGACCAGCCATCCTGTGCCTTTTATCTTTTTAACCTGAGTGTTTAAGAGGACTGCTGGGAGAGCCGACGACTGTAAAGCTGCGTCCATCTGCAGCGGGCGGGTCAGTGATGGCACGAACTGCAGAGCGGCATGCCTTTCAGACTCTGGGTTGAGTTACGGCCCTGGAGGCTGCACAGATTTCCTGTATTTTCCGCTCACCGTTTCAGCTCGCCGTGTGGGTGATTGTTTTTGATTGGTCTCTTATCTCATCTAAATTGACGGGCACGGAAAGAACGGAGCCAGAATTTAAAATATTGGGCTTGCTTTGGGCCGGAACTTGAAGTACGCATATAACAGTCGCTGACCAACCAACGGAAACCCATGGGAAAGGTTTCACACCTCCTGGAGACCACAGCAGGGACACATTCTTGTCTGAACGGGTCTTTAATGAAAGAAAAACAAGGAAAATCCAAGGGCTTTGGTCCTCATCCACATGCACCACACAAAGGCACGGTGCAAGAATATAGCGGAGGTCTCTTTCACTTTCTCTGATGTGGGAATGCATTACAGCAGTTGCGACCAGTTTCTAAGCTAATTGAGCCTAAAAGGTCAGAGGGGCGCTGTGAGCCTCGGCTCATAGAGAAACTGACAGGAGAGATCTCGCAATTTCAGGAAACTAAACGTTGAAAGTGCAAAGGGATAAAGCCATCAGGACAATCCAATGGAAAAACATTGCAGAGCCATGTGTTGATGAAAGTCTGCTCTCTTTAAACTGCACATATGAGGCCCAGGCAGCTCAAACCTCAGCCCCCCTGATCCACCCTGGGCCCCCTGGCCTCTGCAAGCTCTCACTCCCCCACTCTCTCACTCTCTCTCTCTCCCCACTCCCACATTACTAGATAAATCTCTCATGTTGTTCTGTGACTGACTTTATCTCTGCAGATGCTGAAGGGTCCAGGAGGTTTTGTTGTTTAAAGCCTTTTCTCTTGAGAGCTTTTTTTTAAAGCATTGTTTCCAGAATAAATGTACCCAACATCCATTTAGTGTTGTGTTGGCTCTCTTCTCTTACCTGCACTCGGGCTTCAGTCAGGTCAGTCCTCAAAGCAAGCTGCTCCCGGGCGTAAACGTCAGGATAGTGCGTCTTTTGGAAAACCTTCTCCAGTTCCTCCAGCTGGTAGCTGGTGAAGGTGGTGCGGTTGCGTCTCTTCTTGCCCTTGTTGCTTTCGCCACCATCGACTTTTTCCAGCGGACTCGCCAAGTCGTTGCTCGGCGACCTTTCAGAGGCCGCCTTGACACCCTGGTCCTTCACAGCCAAGTATCTGGAGTCCATTCCAGGTGGATCAGAGTCTGGGGCCAAATCAGAGTCTGTCAGGCCTGAACCGTCCTTAGCTGCAGAGACAGGAAGTGTGTGAAACTCTTACACGTGTTGTTTTCAAGCCTTAATGATTGGAATGAAACAGCTCTTTGTAAATTTGTTGCTATTAAACTGAAGACAAATGAAAAAAATAGGGGAATACAGTGTACTTTTCAGAAGACAGAAATATGAAGGAGGATATGTGTGTTTGATACATTTGGACCTGAAAGGTACTTTCATTTTTCAGGTGACCTTATTGGCCTGAGTGCTCAGAATAAGTGAGTCCTTGTTGATTTCTAGCCAGATGGACTTTTACTGTATTCCCCATATATATATATATATATGGTGCCATCTTCAAACTATCTAAACTTTCTGTTTGCAGTCTTTTTTCAACACTTTTTTTGCCTTGGCTCACATGCAAAAATCTGCTGAATATTTTGGTCGTAAATCCAACAAAATCTTCTATTGAAAATCTTTGTGTGATATTTTTTTGATCTGCAGCCCATCATAAAGGATCTTCCTCCTGGGAATAGACATGGATCATCTCATTAGCTCTTTCTAATATCAAACAAAAGAAAACGAGGGGCCTTCTCTGACTAAACTTCCAGTAACGGGCCTCTGACAGCGCATTCAGAAATAATGATTTCTTTGTACGATCAATTTTAATTCATGAGGTCTGACAGGGCGGCCCAAAGAAATTTCTCACTCTGAGCGATTAAATATTTTTGTGAAATGTGTTGGCGCAGTGTTTAGCGTGCACTTGTAAAAGTGGCTACTTAACCCAGTAGATGACAGTTTTTCTTTTTTTCCTATGATGTCTGAGTTGCAGATTTCACTCCATGACTAAGACTTCTTAACCACCAGCATTGTCCTCTACACTCATAAACACCTCTCCTTTTATTCTCTGCACTCAGTTGCTGTGTGTCGGTGAAAATGTCTCGGAGAGGCTAAAAAGTCAGTTTTTGGACCAGTATTATCACAAAAAAATTGGGCGGTTTCTACAGATCCAAAAAACCAAAAACAAACAAACAAAAAAAATCTTATTCTCCCTGTCGATTGCACTCACATTTGATTTCTTCATGGATGCAGTTTAGCTGCAAAACCTCAGGCAGTTCTCTGATCATAAATTTCCAGAGTTTTGCCTCTGCCAGTATTCTGTTGCGAACTAGCAGCTCCTTTGGAAACGTTGCCTGATCCAGCTCAAAGAAAAAAAAAAGGGGCTGCTAATGCATCGCCTGAGTAAAACACATTCCCATGTAGGACATGGGAACAGGCTGCTCAGCGAGAGCTGTCTCACTCAGTTTCAGTAACATAACCTTTTATCAAATTATTTTTAGGACTGCTGACATCTAAAGCTTATCTGCTCATCCAACAACTTATCAAGGTAAAACTGGGAGATGTTTAGAAGTTTCTAAAGTACTTAAAATGTGCCAAACAATTTTATTATTTGAATTTTGATCTTCTTTAACTGAATTTATTGCTTACTTATTAAGCTGAAATTTAAATGTAAATCTTCCAGAGGGTATGGATAATTTTGGGCTTAACTGTATGTATTGAATTTATCATGTATGATATGCCACAGTATTTTCTTTGAGGATGTGGAGTAGGGAAATCATATATTAGAAAACACAAAGTTCCTCAAAGTAGACAGTACTAGATAGTACCTGTTTTCTATCACATCAGATGATTTAACAGTTCAGGGAAGCTTATAGTCAACTCTTCACTGATGATCTCCATTCTTACTGCTTATTTATCATCTCCTGAGGTACAGAAATAGTCCTCTCATTAACTCCCTGGCAAGTATTAGACATGGCTGAATCACTATAATATACAGCTAAATTTGGACTGATAAGAAAAATAACTTAAGCTTTAATTATTGCACCAGACAGTTCCATATCTACCAATAAACAGCAGTTGTTCTCACAGAAGTGCACTCTCTCTAATAGGTCTAATCTTTTGATTAAGCTTTGTCCCTGTGCCGTAATATAAAACAATTAATTAGAAACACGTGGACAATAAGTGCCAGGAAATTACATTTGTTGCAAACTGGGACCGTTCCTGTGGACATTAGTGTCATGAAAGTCACCATGAACAGCAGAAAATTTGGGGATAACAGAGACACACAGTAAAGGTGATGCAAAGGTTGAGGGAGAGAGAGGCAGCACCCCAAGCATCATTCATTCAAGAACCAAAAGTGGGTCTGACACCAGGATGTCTGATTTGGAGAAGATATAGAAACTCTTACTAATTAAGGAGGTGTTGAAGAAAACTGAACGGGAGTTGTTTTATGTTTCTTACATTGCTTTTGTGGAAATACAGAAACGCGGAACAGGACGAAAGCTGGGTTTTTTTTTAACCTTTTTTTAACCTCATGTAAGCTTCAAATAAATATTTTAGATAAAATATTTGTTCACATCATTATTTATTTGACCACTTTTTTGTATTATATACTAACATAACTAATTCTATAAGTTTACACAACTTTCATTATTATGCAGAAACATTTGGTCCTTTTGTGAATTTTCTCTGGTATACACATTTTAGAAAAAAAAGCAGGTTCTAATATCAAAACAAACTCTTCAATATTGGTTTAAACATTTGCTAACAAGAAGACTGTATGCTTTTTACTGACATCAACAAACCTTTGGTACAATTATGACTCAACATCTGACATACATCACAGCATAATTAGTGGATTTTATTTGAAATGGTTGCCCTCCTGGAACAGATCAGGCTATTTGTCTATAAATGTTACTTCTAGTAGCACGTAAAGTCGGGCCCATGCAAAGGCTTGACGTTAGTTTGCCTTTTCCTTTTCCAGTTGAGTTGACAAATTGCTGTTGCCACTATGCGGTTCAGGTGTGTCACTCCTAAATAACCTAATAACTAATAATTTATCTGGAGGTGCCCCTGCTCGCTCGCAGTCGTAAAGCTGTGCATGCAGTGTTTTGCTTTATTTTTTGTTTAGTTTTACAAAAAGCTTTATGAGGAACAAAACTCTGCAACAGAGCAGGAGATAGACTCAGGATGTACCTGATCACATCTTCTTATTGTGCTTCAAAGGGGGGCAAATGTCAAACTGCTGTTGCGTCATGTTTTCTTTGCTGGGACTCGTGGTCCCCATAAAGCACAAGCGCTCAGGCTGTTTGAAATCATGAGGCCTCTCTCTGATCAAAGGATTTTGCCCAAACAGCATCCCTAACGTTTTTTGGCAAGACCGTGATATTGTAACAATCTCCTGCTTTTAATCCATTCAAATCTGTCACAGGTGAGATAAATATTAAAACCTCCTGCAAGGAAAGCCGTATATATGAAAAGTGTCGAGATGCAAACTCCAACAAAGACATAAGGACTGTATTTGGCGTTTCATCTCAACATACGTAAGACTTTTAAATGCAGCTCGCACGTAACATTGAGGCAGAGACATCAGTAGAAGCACATTTAATTTGAATTTTGTTTGTCTCTGCTGAAAACGTTGACATAGTCTTCATGTAGAGAAATGACATTGTTTTTGCTATAGCTTTGCTTGTCCACAGAGAAGATGCCGAACAATTAGGTGCTTAGAAAGTAGGGGATAAAAAGCAAAGAAACCCTCCATCTGACTTCACTGCAGTTGGAGTAAAAAAGTCTGATTCCAAAAGCAGCATTTACATGTTTAGCGATCTAATAATGACCTTAACTCAGAGTGTAATGCTGTGAGGTTTGTGTGCATGTAAATGAACAAGTCCTTACGGGCTAGAAGGTCAAAACCGCCCGGACAGATATTACTGCTGCAACATCAAAGAGTAATTTTAACTGGCTGTAAAGCGACAGGGCACCTTCCCTGGCTTTTTACTGACTGCCCTGACTGGGGTCAGCTCACAGTGTTAAAAGGAAATACTATAAATTACACACCACATATTGATAGGGAGAGCAATAAACCATATGCTTCTTAAACAGAAGATGAGCTATCCAATGTTGAAGGAGCAAAATGAGATGAAATGTGGAAAAGGAAATGCATAATATCAATTTTATGGTCTTTTAGATCCTCAAAGTCCCAAGATCTAATCTGAAAAAGCCACAATATTTTATCATCATTCATGTGTTTTGTTATTATTATTATTATTATTAGTTGTTGTAGTTGTAGTTGAAGTAGTAGTAGTAGCATTATACAATATTAATACGATTTTTTACCACTAGAGGGGGACAGAAGCTGTTTGCAACCTCAACTTGACATCAACACACAGCGCCAGTAAAATTCTTATCATATTTAGAAAATGAGATAGTAATATGACATAAAACACAAGGAGAAAATCATATTTCAGATGACATATTAGCATATTAAAAAAGGGTAGTGTTTATTGCCAATCCTCTTGCCTCTCTGGTGAGCACTCGTGTAAACAATTTTGGTATCTTCCAAATGACCTTAAGTATAATTTAAAAAATATTCACAAATCTAATTCTGTTTCTACAAGTTGCTCCTTTAAATGTTACATATATAAATATATATATATATACATAACCTTGATTGGAGAGATTATTTTAAAAATATAAATTAAAATGACATATGCCTTGCACCAAGGCTGAAGAGCTTTTATTTGACAATCTTCAATTATGGACAGATGGCCGCTAATGTTCAAAACAACATTTTCAGGGAATATAATTTTGCTTCCTTTAATAAAAATGACATCCATCTTGTGCTGAAATGCATTACACGCAACGGCCTAAATTGAAATGAAAATAAAGCTTCTTCATCAAAGTACGAGAAAAAAACTGAATTTAAGAGCTACAGAAAACATTAAACCAATGCTTTTTGAACTGTCATGAATAATACAATATTATGTGAAACAAACACCCAGTCAATGAAAAAATGTTTGATTAATTTAAATCTGCCTGACCACACACTCTTTCTCTCTCTCTCATAGTTTTCTTACCAGTATGATTTAAAATATTTGTTCCCATGCAGTCGTCCCAGCAGGAGAATATTTTAAATATCTATACTTTGCAGATTGAAGCTTAAATGTGTTAGTGTTTAATTGTTTACGTTTACAATATCAAAGAGCAGGTTTCTGAAAAAAAACAACCAAAAAAAACAAAGGAGATGATTCACTGCTTTTAACAATTTTTATTTTTTATTTTATTTTTGCACCGTTTCAGGGAACAAACTAATTAAATTTCGACTGATCATCTTCCACAGTGCATTCATTTCAAAGTCGCAGTTTGAAACTGCAGTTCAATTTCTGTAAAAATCCACAAAAACAAACAGGAACTAATATTTATCCTCAAAGGCGATCTTGACGAAACCCGCTCACTAACACCAAGTGTCAAACATAAGGTGTCTTAATTTCTCATGCGTTTCCTTAACACACAAAAAAATAGGAAAAAGAAAAACTACAATCATTACATTTTGTGAAGTGGTTTTATGTTCTTCGCTAACTGCTGCAGTTGAACAATGCCAAACATTCAAAACCTGTTATAAAGTTTTTATACGATTTAGAGTTGGTGGAACCACAATGCCATGCAGAACAGCTGCCCTCACAAACTTATGATTTTGACCCTGCTTCACTCTGAGCATTAAAACATTTAATTCGCTCCGTCTGCCTTATCCAGCCCTGCTTCTGTATGAGACTTCAGTTTACATGACACAGAGTCGACGACACCAAAAGAACTCGTGGACTTCATGAGCATTTTTCTGTCCGGCTGCTCTCAGTCGGCCATGCAAACTGAGCCTAATGTAAATTATCCTGCCAAACTTTAGGCTAAATGGTAAAATGATCCTGAGTCCCTGTCACCTCCATTCACGTCAGGGACTTGCTGAAGCGTTCCTCGGCCGTCCGAGCCGCTGGCCTGGTTCCCATTACACCCTGCTCCAACCAATCTGTACAGACGACTGTTATCAGAGGCTGAAGTGGTTGTGTTTGGGTCACAAAATGGTACAAAGGGGAGCTGAAAACCCCTGAAGAGTGACAAAATCTCAGGATGCTGAAATGATACCCAAAATGTTCTTTAAACGCTCGGAAGAACCAAAACATCCAATCTGCAGGGTTATATCAGCCAAAAAAACAAAGCAAAATGATAGCTGTCATTAGTTTAAATTGTGTCGCAGGTCAAATATGACAAGGGATCACGAGCATTAAGGAGATGTAATAGGACCTGCTATGCTGTTAAACTGGAGCCTAATGCTGCAGCAAATTTTAACTTGACACCAAAGAGTTTCAACCTGAGTTTCAAATGATTCCTCTGCTGCAAGCTCAGAGGAGGACTCTCCCTCTTCTCCAAACATATGAGGGGCAGAGGAGCCAAGCTAAAGGTCAACACCCGCAGACACGGAGAGAAGACATGGGGACATCAAAAGAGGACGTCTCTAGGGACACTGAGGTTATTGACGTATTGATCAGTCTACAGTGCTCTAATCATAAATATAGATAGATAGATAGATAGATAGATAGATAGATAGATAGATAGATAGATAGATAGATAGATAGATAGATAGATAGA
>CAEGAF010123214.1:0-56962 GCA_903067075.1 Micropoecilia bifurca | reverse complement strand
ACACACACACACACACACACACACACACACACACACACACACACACACACACACACACACACACACACACACACATACATGCAGTAGAAAACATCTGCAAGAATGGCGATTGTGAGCTTACAGGTAACTACACACATGGCTCCAATATTTATAGCATGCACACATGGATTAGCTCATCTGACAAGGACTGCCAGTATTACCATGTGCTGCGTATCAAATCATTGATTAAAGTAACTTTTGTTGTGCTGCATCCAATATGATGCAGCACATCTCATTGTGCTGTATCAATATGCAGCACAATATGTAGCATATTGTGCTGCAATATGCATCATTGCAACATGATTTGTTACTAAAAAGTTGTAATGTTTCAGGGATAAAAGTCTAGGGTCTATTTTTCAAAAACCATAACATTCTCAAGAACATTTTTTTACTTCTCCAGAAATTGACATCTATTTTACATTGTTATCATTCTAAAGCTGTTAAATATAAAACTGTAACTCTAGTTTTTCTCAGAAGGTGTCCCACAGGACTTAAAAGCTGCTCCACTTCTTCTTAGTCTATTAGCTCTCAAAGTATTTACAGGTAGCTATATTAAAATACCGGGTTTGTCCAACATTAACATTGCTTTCAGAACTTTCTCTTTGAAATTATTTTGCATTTTAAGGAACCATATCCTCCTGTGTTCAGAAAATTAGGAATGTTTTTCTAATCTGCAGGGTCGGTGCTGGTTCTCCTCTTCTGGAGGTTCTTGTGCGCTTTAAGAAGGAGTGCATCATTAAAAGGAGCAGCCAGAGGAGACATTACAATGAATAAAATTAGCTGTCTTTATAGCTTCCTCAACCATGTGTTTCCTGTGCATGTTAAAATGTAATGGGTTTTTAATGTTTTGATCATATTGTTTATTGTTTTAATTTCCTTTCAGGGTAAACCAGGCATGGGAGCTACAACCAGGAACTAATAGGTCTTTCTTATTAGCTACATTTAATAAAAATTCTATACAACGCACTGTTCAACTATGTAGACTAGAATAAAAATCTCTTTCAGAAAATCCCAACTTCAACACCTAACACCAAGTCTTCGTTTTACATCGCGTGATGGGAAAACAGCAGCTGATAATGGGGTGACCAAAACATGTATCATCACGTTTAACACCTCAGATCTCACCCACTCCAGAGAGAGCAGATAATGGTTGGCAAAACATAAAAAGTGCAAGCGAGAGACAGAAACAGCTGCCTGTCTGGGTACAAAATCCTCTGGGACATTATGCTTCACTGGCCACGGATGTGACTCAACTTCCTGCTGAAATGATTAGTTTGTGGTTGTCCCAAAAGCTGCAACATCTCAATCTAACAAAGGTTTCACGATACGACTGGAAAAGTTGAAAAAATGAAAGAAAACAATGTTCCACCTATAGAACTAATTGGTAATTGTGTATGTGATGCATATTAATCTTTAACAGCCCCCAAGATCCCCACCTGCTCCACAGATCAATAAATGAAGATCCATTTTCAGGCATAGATGCAGTAAGATAAGGAGGGCCTCCCCAATGTTGTTCTTTTGTCTCTGCTCCTATCCACTTATCCATGTATTGATCGGTTTATGTGTATCTGGTGTCTTAAATTTACTCTTTGTTTTAGGAGTCCTCTCTCTTGGTTCAGCATTTATCACTGAACCAAGGATTTATCACCTATCCTGCAAAACTTCTCTAAAGGAAATAAACAGCGTAACTCCAGCAGACTGTTAAAACAGCCCTGGAAGTTATTTTGACAATTATCTAGTTACAAAAGCTTTGCTTCAAATCAGTCAAATCAGTTTTATGGTACGTTTTGCATTTGTTATTTACTCTGCATCACAATTCAAAAACATTCAGTGTACGTTATCTTTCTTACTTAAAGCAGGAACGTCTTGATTCAGTCTTAAAAGCCCAACCAGCAGCAGTTCAAGGCACCTTTAAATGCCGGTATCAGCTGCTGACTGAACTAAACTTGTTGTGTGGGTGACTAATTAAATATACGTTGGGTATTGGTATATGATATAGTTTGTGATAAAATGTGTCTGCTAAAGGAATAATTCCTTCTGTTATTATTTTTTATTAATTTGCAGAAAAAATCTTGAGAAACTAACTACTAACGTTCCTTCTTTGGTCCTCACAGACTGAAAACTTTCAAAGGTGCTTTTGAAGCAAATCATAACACTCGTTTTATATGTGTATGGTTTTTACATCTTCTGATTTCTCATAGTGCATTTTTAGAATTTGCTGAAAGCCTGAGATGTTGGAATGAAAGCATAAGTCAAATGTTCCAGTTATTTACATATTTAAAATATTCTCATAAAGTGATTGATTGGTTTCAAGGATGATTGTGAGGATCTATTTAATAAATCCAAACATAAAACCTCCACCTCCCATGTAATTTCCGTTCCTAATGGGTTTTTTCTTGACGTCTTTGATTTTATCAGATCCCGGTCGAGGCTGCCTTTGGCTGATTGATTAAACTGCGTCAGTACGAGTATCAACCCAAATGCCTCCATGCACAAACAAGTATAGACACACTTATTTAATCTGAAGAGAACCCTGCAGTGATTTATTCATCCCTACCACCCCTCGGCACCCCCCGTTTTCATCAGACGCTGGACACCTCCCCCACAGATCGCATGATATTCAGAAGTAAAATACAAGACGCTGTGGAAGCTAAGCTGGAACCAAACCTCAACAATCATAACCAACTGAGATAATGCACAAAGAAAACATTCTAATGTAAACTCAGAACACAAACTGCTTCTGAATAACAGAATCAGCCTCTGTTCTTTGAACACTGTTCAAATTGTCCATTTTATCTGCCTCTCCAGTTGAGCTGCACGCTTCCCCCTGACTCTGCAGATTGTCCCGGTGCTTTCAGTGAGCATGTGGTCCGCAAAGCAATATTCTTGAAAGCCCTGATCCAGGCAGCCCTGCTTCCCACTGAGCTTTTGTCCACGCCTGGGCAGAACTGTGGAGGAATGGAAGAATGCTAAATAGACAGAGAGTAAGTGGGAGGCAGAAAGGGCATTAATCGTGTGTGAGAGAGAATGTAGATGCTTCTCTCTTCCTGATCTCCACTAAATTTAAGGAGCACAACAGCCCATACACTCCACAGGGCAGATGCTGTGAGACCAACTGGGAAAGAGAATAAAAGAGAACATAATTTGTGAACTGAAATAATGGAGGAGTGATATAAGGTTATGGGTTATTCTGAACTCCTAAACTGAGGATGAAAAATAGCTTCAGTCACCCTATTCTAATGTAAATTAGCATAGTGAAATTCTCTATTGAACTGTGACTGTGTGAGGCAGGTTCACTGGGACCATTTGTATACATTTATGTGTTTTGTTCAACAGAAAATAAATGACAGGAAATCTTTTTTTCATTCATGACCACTGACAATAATTACTGTCAGCCGTTGTTGACGATGTTGGAACAAAACTAAAACTCTGACTCTGGGAAAAAACAGAAAATAAGGAAAAAATGTGCTTGGTTATTGCTCTAAAATGTTTATAGTACAACTTTGTAAAAATGAAACTGCCAAACCAGTTCTCCCTTTTGCTGTTTATAAACTCAGAGTATTGTGTGTATGTATGTCAGCTTTGGTCCTCCATAGTATTATGCGGTGAAAACTGTTCAAACAGGGAGGTAGAAAGATGCAATCCCTCTTCAGGTATATACGAAAATCTAATTGCTGGGATTGCACTTCAGAGTAAATAGTAAGGATGGGGTGACGCCGTGTATTTTAAAGTGGATTTTCTTCTTTTTTCTTTTTTAAGGAGACCTTATAATTCAAATTCCCATTTTCATGTTTTTGTACTTCCATATGGGTTTCTAATGCTTCTCAAAACAGCCCAAGTGCTTAAAAGAACATCCAGCTTGGTTTTTAAATTATAAAGATAAGAAGCCATGAAAGTGCCCAAACTATAGTTGTAACTAATTTTCTTAGATTATGGTTGTGATCCAAATTACCTCCATCTATGTGAGAATTATAATTATGAATGAATTATTTTCCTATAGTCTCCAGGAAATATATTGAAGTGCTTGTGCCATGTTTGGGCAATATCATCACAGAGGGAGAATATTGAGTCATTGAGTAGCTAGTAATTTTCCGTATATATGACCAACTCACCTCAAAACTTAATACCAGAATCTCACACTGTTATTTTTGCTTGTCAAATTCTTGTCATTAGCACACCTGAACAGTTTGTTCTGACGACAGAATCATCACTGAACATTTGTCATGTTTGTGGAATATGTTTTAAAATCAGTGGACCCATACTGAGTTCCCTCCCATGGCTCATGTAGTAACACAATGCCAGATTCATTTATGAAAGCTCACATATCTGCAGGAAATGAACGATGACCAGATAGACTGATGATTCATGAGAGACCAGAGGCAGCTGTCAGACAAATTCCTCTTCACTGCTTATAAACTGCTTTCATTGGCCAAAGTGGAGATTTGTGACATGCATACGGTGCTATGATTGAGGCAAATTTAACATGAACTGTTCTGTGTTTTCTCTCGTAGGCAGAGGTTGATTGAAGTTACATAAGAAAGATGTCAGTTTCACTTATTTTGTTATTATTGAGGTGGTGTTGGTAGGAACTTTTTAGACATTTGATTGCAGAGGCATTTATCAGATATTACTTTTTCCTATCTAATGCGAAAATATGGTTGTGTCTTGTACATGTTTGGTTAACTGGCATCTTTAATTTGCCCTTCTTATATTTTTCAAGTGACTTCCCTTGTAGCCTTTAGGAGAAAACTGGGATTCAAGTTTTTCCACTCGTCTTATTCTTAATGAATCCTGAGGTCTAATGATAGGATTAGTTCAGCCTCAGAAATTCTTGTTTCAGATTTGCACTCAGCCGGTGACACCAAACTCCAGACAACATGTCTACGTCCACATTGGCTGCACGAGACCATCCTGGGAGTGAGACAGAGAGTCCATGCCAGCAAAAGCACCAAAGCAAGTCCACATGTAAACATGAACCTCTCTGCAACCGGAGACCTTTCTGCTGTCCCATTTGAGAGTAGTGCAACACAGTCCGTTTTAAGCGCACTGAATCAACAGCCACAGGTTGAAATAAATCAAAATCAAACAACTCTGGTCAAAAACGATTGAAAAGCTGTTCAGAGAAAGAAAACTCGCTGCCCATTGAAAAAGGAGGCATTAAGATCAGAGCAGAGATGTCTGTCAGTACCAGTTGCACATCTTTCAACAAGAAACAGTAATAGATAACTTGCATGGTTTCAGGAAAGCAGAACTGCCAGCGTAACGCCTGTGTTAAAGGTTTATGATGAAAAATAAACTTTATTTTACTCTGAAGATTTTTTTCACAAAACTGTTTTTGTAAATGACTGACAGCTTCATGACTTATGCTTTTTTATTTACAATATATTTTAGAAAAATGAATGCTCATATATAAGTATTAATCTCTATTCATCTGAGTGCAGCTTTCTAAATTCAGTATAACATTTGTGCTTTCACATCTTGCTCAGCAGCAAACATAAAAATAAACAAGGCTTCTGAGTGTAATTATCAAATATCATTTAAACCCTTCTTCACAAGGAACCTTGAACCTTTTTGTTTCATATGTTGCTCTAGACATAAAATTCGCTGCAGCAGAATTTGGAAACAATGTCGGTGGAGGGGAAAAAACCTCAGGATCTTCCCTGCCCTCAACCATTAGAGAACTATAAGCAGAAGCTCTCCTCATGTCTTTATAAATAGCCAACAAGCACATAACTCAAATACCCTCTCCTCTTATCCTTACTCTGCCATCAGCAGCAGAAGCCCCTTCAGATTTAAGGGCTCTGTATCACAACAACCAAAATAGCAAATGCTAAAAGGTTTGTAGGTTTACTACACCAGATAGAGGTTCTCTGGGGCAGCATACAGTTGTTTCCTCGAGACGTGTGTCTGGGAAGGATCTATTTACACTCAATATGAGCTCATTGTGTTACAAGGGGTCTCACTTGCCTTGACCTGTGTTGCCATACTATAAAAAAGCCAACTGAGAAGATGCAGCACAGTCCCTTGAGACAATAAGAACTCACATTTCTCACCCACATTAAATCTAATCTTCAGCTCTTACATTATATAAACTCTGCTGAAGTGAGGTAGCTCAGCACTTATTCATCACTAGTTGTGTGATCAAGTTATGAGTAACAGAGCATCAAAGCACCAATATCAGATTCACTATTGAATCAGGTGACATGAAACACACAATGAAGTAGGAACAGAAAGGCCACAGGCTAAAGTAACACTGACAGTCCTGATACCAACAAAATGACTCAACAGCATTTAATTACAGCAAGTTTCAAATGGATTGCTTCAAGCAAAACGATAAGCTTCAGAATGGTATGAAAAGAAAACGGCATGAACACAGCGAACATTAAAAGAAAGTTTGATGGAAATGTATTATAGCAGGAATTGCTATGTCCATTGCTTGCTAAATAAATAATGTGTCTTTTTAGGATTAATTTTATGAAGATGAGTTAATGACACAATAACCATGATTTTGTTGTTGTTAAGGTTGATGATATTTTAGATTTGTCTTTATTGTTTAGAAGAGAAATAGTATCAGCTTGAGTTCAGGCATATCACCACATATAGTGGTGGGAAAAAGTATTTCCACCCCAAAATAAATACCAAGAAAACCTTTTCCAATAATGAGAAAACAGCTATCCAAACCGATCTAGCTCTGTGAAGAAAGGAATTGCCCCAAAACCTAAATGCCGTTATAAATTATAGCAAGTTGTACATCCTGAAGCAGCAAGCAGAGGCATGTTTGGCTACTGGTTTGATTTCTTGCTTTGTTACTTTGACATCACACATATTAGGTTGAACACCTTCCAAAACAGTCCACAGGCTATTTTCCCCAAAGTATTGTGGATCATCTATGTTCTTTCTTCTGGCAAATGTAACAGGGGTCTTTATGTTCTTTTGGGTCAGCAATGGTTTTTGGCTTGGAACCCTCTACGAGGTGCCATTTCTGCCCACTCTCCTTATTGTGGTTGAATCATGAACACTGGGTTCTTTTGGGTTCATCCTTCTGGACAAATCATTGAGCCATTCCTGGAGATTTTTTTTTAACTTGGTAATTCAGTCCATCACAGAGAAACAACAAGAACGCTCTCTTTTTGAAGATACTACTACCCAATGTGGATGATGACATACCGACTGTAACCACAAAGCCTGCTGCTCTCTAAGGCTGTGAAGACAGAAAACACATTGTTCTTTTGGCAAAAATATATTTCTAACAGGAACTTGCCAATTAAATGTCTGGCTACTTTTTGGAAATGTTTTATTTTTGTGAGCACTTTCATAGCAAAGATAATCTACGGTGTCTATAAAAAGTACTCACTACATGACTGTGTTACCCTTTTGTTGCTTTTACAAATCATTCTTGAGAAACAAAATTTGGCTTTCTGACAAAATAATTACATGAAAATCTTTTAATGTCAAAGTGAGAACTGATTGTAACAGTTGAATTAAAAACATGTAACATAAAATAAGAGATTGCATAAAGACGATTCAACACCTGACGGACCTAATTCATCAGAGGTCCAGTTAATTGGTGCTGGTAGTACTGGTGCTTGAGATCACCTGAGTGCGTCTCAGGTGATTGTAGATTGGATTCACTGGTTAATCAATATCCCTGGCTACCATGACAACATGAAGATAAATGAACATCCCAAGCAAATCAGAGGAAATGGTTATGAAAAGTCAAGGGCTGCATGAAAAAAATGTCTAAAGGATTGGACATCTCCTGGTGGTCAGTTAAATACATGAAGACAAGAAAGGAATATGGCCCATCTGTAAATCTTCCTAGATCAGGCTGACTTCATGCAAGAAGAACCACTGTAAATACACAAAATCAAAAGTATTTTGGTCTAGTTTATGGTGCAAATATCTTAGTACATTTGAAATGAGACAAAACCAACGTAAGAACTTTCTACCTAGATGAAGAGGTTTGTTTTAATTAAATAATTCCTTAATATTGCTGAAGTACTGGTGCCATTAGCATATTATTTCACTTATAACAAGACATTTTTCCCATGTATTAAGCAAATTTATCTGTCAATGAAACAAATACTTTTTCATCACTATTAAGGAATTATTTACTTAAAACAAGTAAATAAGCATATTTTGCTGAAAAGTTACTTAGTTTGTCTTATTAAAATTGTACTAAGATATTTGCACTAGAAACTGGACCAAAAATACTTGGTAAAATTGTGTTATGTAGTGAAACTATTGAGGGCTCATCATGACGATCCTGAAAGAGTAACAGCGGCGGAGATGGGAGAGACTCTGCAGACTACAACTGCCGCCTGGGTCAAAGCTTCATGAAAGAGTGACAATGAGAAAGACACTGTTGATAAAACTCATATCAAGACTTGACTAGAAGTAGCCTAACAGCATGTGAGAGACTCCATAATCAAGTGAAAGAAAGTTATTTAGTCTTTCTGGCCATCAGACAAGACACTGTGTTTGGCAGACACCAAACAATGCGCATCACACATGTCTACTGTGAAGTATGTTGGTGCACAGTATGCTTCAGGTTAGCAGGCCTTAGAAAGCTTGTAAAGGTGAAAGGAATGCAGCAAAATACAGGAAAATACAATTTGGATGACAATTTGTTTCCATCTTCAAGAGAAGTGCGACTTTATTTATTTCCCAGCAAGCAAAAGATCTGAAACATCCAGAAGAAGCTACACAAATTCAAAACATCCAAAAGTGGATGTTCTGGAATGGCCTAATCAAGCCCAGAAATCTGTGGCAAAATTTGAAAAAGGCTGTTCACAGCTGATCCCCATGCAACCTGACTAAGCTTTAAGAGTTTGGAAGCAATAATGGCTGAGCTTACAAACCTAATATCAATGAAAACTTTTCATTTTATCCTCAGATAGTTTGTGCTAATCTTTATTTTCTCATCCTTTTTCAAATTATTTCTCAATCGTAGGCATAAAGATGAATTTCATCTGTGAGATGCAAGTTTGTGCATAATTAGTAAGAAAATTTTAAATTTATGACATATGCTTCATTAAATGTTTTAGATATACCCTTGAAATTGAAAAGATATCCATTGGGTTGCATTCTTGTTGGCATCCATGACTGATACTCTCGTTTGTGTCCCTACAATGGACTCGCAACCTCTTTATAGTGTCCTCTGAATGCTGCTTCAAAGCCTGGAGGACCAAACAGATGAACAGAATGTTTTGATTCATAAATTAATATCAGCAAAATAAAAGTAATTTGGTACATTTAATAGTGTTCACTGTTCCAAAGATGCCTTTGGAAATTTATTCTGTAGATAGAAGAATACATTTTGCTCATTCTAAGACTTAAAAATATAATTTTCCAACATGGTCATAAATCTGAAATACCAACACTACTTAATCTTGACTGCAAAATGAGAAAATGTTGATAATTTGTCAAATGCGCATTAGAGAAATAGCACTGAGCACAGATGAACTCTGTATTTCTAAAGTCCTGGCTTCAGCCCAGAATGCCATCAGACTCCAATCAGATCAGAGATGAAATCATTATAAGTACTGAATATAAAAACTGATGCAACAGCTTACTAAAAGCAAGCATTATTCATACTACTTCCCCTGCCAGCTGGTGCATCATCCCATTTATTGACTGTCTCCTGGCTCTAACGCTACTCCTGTCCAAATCTTCAAAGTCATCCCTCTTGTTTGCTGCAGGCCACCGCAGTGAGGCGTGTTAAATTATTACTACTACAGTCAGTTTTCAAAACTAGTTACAGGAGTCCTGCAGGACATAGAAGCAGGTTTTCAGAGGGGTGACATGACTGCCTGATGTCACTGGCCTGGACTTACCAGGCGTCAGGACGACTGCAGCGCGAGTAAACTGAGGAGCTGGCGGTTAAATATGGAGCCACAAAACAAGAGCAAATAGAACATAAATTCCCCTTGAGAAAAACTATTTAGTTTCACATTGATACTAAATGTTTTAAGGATTTTCAGTACTTTTATACTTTGTTAAATTTCTTTTTCACATTTAATTCCATTAAGCTAATTAATAACGATTTTAACTGGAAACTTACAAAGATTACATTATATGGGTATTTAAAGCAAATGTAAAATATGTCTAATAACTGGAAGTCACACAAAAACCATGTTTCAGACTTGGAGTAGTTTGCGATCACTTGCAGGAAGCAGGATTTTAATGACTCACACACAGAGCAATGCACTCAATCTACCAACAAGTAAAGATCTGCATTCCTTCCTGTAATATCAATGCCAAAGTTCCAAGAGAACTGCCTTTTATTTACTGCCCTGCAACAAACATTTCAATAAATTTACAAGAACACGAGACGGGTCATCATCATTTATCTACGATTTCTAAAGGGGCTGGAACAGAGCCCATTTCTCGTAGCCGCATAAAAAAAATACTTATAATCAGTGTGAAATCAATGAAGCAAATTAATTTAAACTCAATGAGAGACTATTTTCTGACTGTGACTATCAGTCTTGGATTTGGAGAAACATTTAAACCACTCAAACCATTTCTGCTGATTCATCAGACCCACTTTCATCCACTTTCCACTTACTGTAAATCATTTACGTTTAACACACTCCACTGGCATCTTTCACTGTGATGCAGCACAAAACTGCAAAGCATCACCTCAAAGTTTTAGGGAGTATTTTGTAAAGCAAGAAAGTGCTGAAATTACAAGAAATCTCATGCTTAAATTTTGAAGAAATAACACAGAGCAAACTTAGCCCCCAGCATTGACCAACTCACCAGCTTTGAGGCTTGGGGTTAAGCTGCTGGTGAAGTGCCACGGAGAAACCAAAGAAGGTCCCCCGATCTCCCAGCTTGTGCAGTGTGTGAGTGGTGTCCAGGTTAAAGCAGCAGACTTGACTCGAGAGAGAGGAGAGAGCCAAGAGGAAGAACACCCAAGGATGAGAGGAGACGGATGAGATTGAAACCGCCAGGTTCCCATGTCCCATCAGGGCTGCCATAGCAGAGAGCAGGTTGTCCAGCAGAGAAAGTTCAGCTGAAGAAGAGCAGAGGGGAGATTCCTTTTATGGTTCCCAGGGTGCTGAAAAAGCTGCAAATCCTGAGTAAATCTCTTCTTCCCTGTCCTCTATAGATGACTTCCTTGTCTACAGCCCCTCTGTCCTCCTCTCTCCGTTGTGCTGGCTCTCAACTCCGTTTGCTGCTGTCAGTCTGAAGAGCGGGCTGTGGAAATGCGGCTGCTACTACTATGTGTGTGTGCAAGTGGGCTCCTCTCAATGCATGTGCGCCTCCCCCCTCCTTTATGCTCTCAGGGAGACAGAGGACAAGTGCCTTGAATAGCCCGCTCACTCCTCCCCCTCCCCTCTCTCTTTCAGCCTGTCCACTCCTCCCTCCCCTTCTTCTTCACTCAGCTGACATCAACACTCGGGGGACCGGAGCCAAAATACCAGGCAAGGTTGTCAGGATACTTGGAGGATAGTGAACAGAGTAAGAGAGGGCATAAAGACCCTTGACTGTTTTACCTGTTGCTTTCACACGGTCCTTTCTGGGTTCTTCTCCACCTCTCTGCTGCAGGTGCTTGTAAGGCTGAGTGTCATGAAGAGAAAACTTAAGAGTTGTATCCTTGAAAGTCAAAACGTTAACAGCTAAATAAAGCTTAAGACAATTTACATCTGGCTTGCAGTAATCTGGAGGGGACTAGTTTGTAGTTGTACACTGTAAAACTACAGTTGCATTGCTAAACCTAAGAGCAAGATGCAGAAATGAGAGGCAAACCTCTCCTTACAAAGAGGTTTGTAAGGAAGAGTTGGAAAGTTTGGACTGTGGTCATGAAGTGCAGCCAAGCAGAGAGAAGAGAAACATAAGAGACTAAAAAGGGACGGTCAGGCACAATAATAGAGGTGGGCCTCAGGAAAAACTGACTGGACATGAGGCGGAGGCCGTAACACTTTTAAGTGACTGAGCTCTGTTTCACTTGGGTAACTCTGTGAGCAGCTGTCACTTCAACTGTTTGCCTCAATAAACCTGCACAAACAGATGCACAGCAGTCGCACAAACAGGTGAGATTCTTGGACCATGTATGTCAAGACGTCTCTCTCACATTTTGCTGGCGTTGAAGTGAAAGAGTGGGTTAAATTTCTTTGGTTTAGACTTCTGTGTAATTTGTTAATGGAGGTTTCATGATTTTAGTGGAGCACAAAGGCTGCCCAGTTTACAGTTGTTTGAAGTTTAAATTAACTGCGTTAATTAAAGCTAAATTAAAAGTTCACAGTCATTTTAATTATATTTCATGTGGCCTGTCCTGAATAGCTATTTTTATTCTAGTTTCTAGTAAAAAAAAAATGTGGTCAATGGGAGTCACATGTTTATCTGGATGAATGTAACTAGCTATAAACATCCTGTTTCACAATTTTAGTCAAATCAAATAATTGAAGGAATATGCGTGATGTGTGTAAATTCCAATGGCAGCATGAAAACGTGCTGCAGTAACTGCGGTATTTGCATTTAAGCATTTTTTTATGCCACCATTTAAATTTAAGCATTTTCTGAAGGCGGATTGTCACAAACTGGTATTATTTAAGTCGTTACTCACCCGTTTTGTTGAGCCAAATGCATCCAACACAGCTTTCACAGACTCGCATCCAATAAGACTTTATGCCCCTCATTCTTCCTCTGGCTGCGAAGACCTGGGCTTAGAAGTTGATAACCTTACAGACCTGATGTAGGAGTTGTTGGATAATTTTCTTGCCTGTTGTCTTTACCTCAGTGTTGGCTGACAAGGTAAAAATGTTTTGAGTAAAACGTGAGTGGCACCAGGCGCGGAGCTATGGGGGGATCTGGGGGGCCCGCATGGGGCAAAGCCGACGGCGTGACATTTCTTCTTCTCTTCTATAATGGCGGATTGTAAACAACTTCCAGGTGCATACCGCCACCTAGTGTACATGAGTGTGTAGCAACATTACCTCACGTCCATGAAACTAGATCTTTTATTTTTGTATTATAAATAGTGCTTTGATTAATCTATAAGTATCCTCTGTGATCCTAATATTCCTTCAAGACTCTATTCCAGTCATATCCTTCTTACTATTTTTCTCAATCAATCCCTTTCTGGCTATTATATTTTACAATACATGTTGTACATTTTCTTTTCCTCCTCATCCTTGTTACCTAGAGCCCTGAGTTAAATGGCAACATTTGTCCATTTTTGAGTTTTTGGATAAAGATGTTAAGTCCTGTTTTTAAAGTCTGTGCCGTTTCATTTCAACCAAGTTGTTAACATTAGCTGGTCTTTATGTCTCCTAATTCTCTTTTTAATGCAGAAATATTATTTAAACATAAAATTTTACACATTTTAATTGAACAAGTCTCCAGATAGACAAACCAACAATTTTCAGCCATGAAGTTGAAGCTATATTAATAAAATATATGCAGATTTAGAAGAATAAGAATGACCTCCAGATTAGTGTCTCCATAAATCAGCATCAGTACACCAGCTTCAACTAACAGGAGGCTAAAATCTCCTCATGTGATTTGTCTGGTGGTGTTGAACTCTGTCTGCCCCCTGCTGTTCTTATGGCATCATTTTAAAGCCGTTTTCTGTCGTCACCACCTGTTTAGAAACCTCTTTCATTGGAAAACTATATATGTGATGCCAGCTTATTTTTAGCTGCTAAACTGTACATGTATTTCTGAGGCCACAGATAGTATCTTTACCTGAAGATGACCATGCTAGGCAGGTTTGTTGGTATTACTCAAGTTAACGTGCAAATTTCAATGAAGTACCAGGGGAAAAAATTTAAGTCTAATGATAATTAGATGACACAATCAAATAATAAAGGAATGATAAAGGCTAGAGCATAAAATGTACAATTGCGTGTTTTACTTGGATAAGTGTTATTTATTTAATTAACTTTCTCTGATTTATAAGTAATACTTCTTGTTTGTGTTTCATATATTTGTGTTTCTTTTATGTCTATGTACATTTTTTAAATCTTTTTCATGTACAGGAAGCATGTACTATAGTTAAATTTAACTTGATATTTAATATGACAGCATGTGTGCTGAAAACCTTCAGTTTGAGACAGAAATATCTGAAGAACTCTACAGTGCTGCAGAGCAGTAAAAAGAAAACAGGACCTCTGGGATGTTGAGAAACAAGCTGAAAATATTGTAATGGCAACGTGGGCAGACAGCCAGAGACCTTGAGAAAGAACAAAGCACCTTCAGTGAGTGGGAAGAGAAGAAGCTTAAACAGAACACAGGCATAGAATAGAAGGGAAACTACAAAGATGGCTACATCTAAAGATTATCTGACAGGGTAAAATCCCACTACAAAAGGCTCATTAGCAGTCAAGGAGAGGGTTTGCTTCTGAAGGCGGCAGCAGCAGTGTACAGTCAGGGTCAGCTTCCCTATTTAGTGCATCAGTGTGATAACTGAGATAGTTGCAGTCAGGACTATGACTGTATTGATTAATGGAGAGCGCTATAGGAGGAAGTGATGCTGGTTATTATGGGATTAAATGTATGCATACAAAGTCTTGACCACACACAAGCCCACAGAAAAAGGCAAAACGGACTGCAAGGCTGTGGTGGACTGGTAATGACATTTAACACGAATGCAACCTAAAATCTGAAACAGGGCAATTTATTAAGTAGAGTTATGACTCAGCTTTTCTCCCAAAGCTCTAAGGTGAGTAATCATCCTCTACTGCAGGACTAAATCTGACACCGTCTCACTTTCATGGTGTGTTTGTCTGTTTGCTTTCAAGGGGCAAAGATCTGATGTTCTATAAACCTTCTTAACTACTGAACTCTTCCACATTTACTCTGCATTGGCTGCTTTACTATATATTTATATATCATTGAATCATCATGGGTGGAGTGCAGGGTCAACATTATGAAGTAGTGTGTCTTAAGTCCAGACAAGGTTTTGTGTGAAATTTAACCACAATGTTTTGACTCCTAATCTTTTTACGAGAAAGCTTTGAAGCAATTTAAAAAACATTTATGAAAACATTGATGTCAAAAGAAAGTAGAAAGTAAGCATATAGGTTTTCTTAGGTCCAAGGGGTCACACCCATGTTTCAGGCTCCACTCTTAGGACAATATCAGAAGATTTTCACTTGCTCACAAATCCTAATTGATGGAGCTGTAATAGTTGAATATCACACAATCCCCCTCTATTGTTTCCCTTGTCCAACTGATGACACCTGATTTCAGTTTTTTATGTTTTTTAGAAGGTTTTGGATGTACAGAGACGTAACAATACAGAGGGGAACAACTGGGGTAAGAAGGGGGTTTCATATTTGTTCTTTTATCTAGAATTATTTAATTTGTTTACTATTTATTCACTTAACTGTGCTGGAATTTGATCCAATGCAAAGATTTCTAATACAAACAGGATTTATGAAGCCATATCTTTATCAAAGCAGGATAATAAAGGCTGTACAAAGGAGTCTAATAATTTCAGCAAGCATTTATGGGAAATTTCCCATTAACAAAATGGTTGAAGAGCAGGAGAAAAATCGCACGGAGCTACATAGGATGGGGAGTGAGGTAATTGAAAGCTGTTTATTAGTCCATGTCTAATAAACCATTTACTGTAGACTTAAAGTAAATGTACGGAAGAGGATTATGGCCACTGGAAAAAAAAAAAAGAATTCTGACTTTAGTCTCAGAATTCTGAGATTAAAGTCAGAATTCTGAGACTAAAGTCAGAATTTTTTTTTCTCAGAATTCTGAGATTAAAGTCAGAATTCTGAGATTTAAAGTCAGAATTATTATTATTATTTTTTCGGTGGCCCTAATCCTCTTCCGTATAAATGAATACCTGAATGACTGCATATTTACTCCAAGAACAACAAAAAACTGGAAGATGTGTTTGTTTTTTTAAATAAAAGTTTATTAATTATCTTCTGCAGAGTTTATGCAGATATTTAACAACCAAACAGAAATATAACAATGCAGACCTTGTGACCATAAACCAACTTAACCAGATAAGCATTGCGAAACTGGACAAAACTGAGAGAAAAGCAGAAACGGGTTTAGACACAAATACTCACAAAGAACAGAGTCAGAGGCGCCCTCTGCTGGGAAACTATAAGAAACTCAGTCATGTCAGGTAAACGCGTTTTTTGTTTGTTTTGCATATTTTCACTGTCAATTTACTCTTAACAGAGAAACCAAGAACTAATGGAACAGAGATGATGAATGAACATGAACACACCAACAGTTCTCTGAATTTCACACTGTAAATTTGACTCTAATGAGAAAATGTTAGCATGTGAACAGGGTATCTGACTTCTGTTCACATTTTACACAAGGGTGTGAAAAGATGACAGCTACACAAACAGGCACCAATAAAGCAGTAGCACATATTCAGTTCTCCACCAATATTATCCTAATTTATCACCCTCTGGTCAGTTTTTCAGGACAATGAAAATACCAAAATGGTTGAACTACATCTTTGAAATATACAGTTTAACTGAGTAACAACCTTTCAGATCAATGTTGTGGTCTATGTAGGATTGTGCAGGGCTAGTTCAGTTTCATCTGATGGTAGTGGAGGTGCGCTAGGCTGATTGGGAGAACTGAGAGAGCACATCTCCTGTCCTGGTACAAAAGGAGCTGGGTACGATGGAGAAGCTGAGGAAACAAGAAAGAATGTTTAATTTATCTTTCGAAACGATAAATAGCTATCTAGCTGTCACACCCACAACATAGTAGTGAGAGGCAAAGCTTTTGAGCATAATGTACCAGATGCACAGTTTCTATAGCTTGTCATAACAGAAACATGTCTTTTTATGTAATTTTGTGTGAAAATTGCAAGCTTTGCAAGCTGTTTTAACACTACACCTCCCTGCTACTTTAACCTAATTCAACATCAGGGAAAAAATGGTGGCTTTCCACACAATTTTCTGGATTTATTGTTGCATTAGAATGCAAATGTTGATGGCTGAGCTTCAGAAGGATACCATTTCGTTCCAGCTGTTAACTATAATATTGTTAGATGTGTAATGGTTCCATTTAACACAGAAGAATTATATAAAAGCAAATCAGTCGAGCTGGGTTGCCTGATGCTAACTGGAAGCTCCCATAAATCACATTTTGTTTTGGCACCCATACACATCAGGACTAAATCTGACTTCATGTTAAATGAAAGGACTAGAAATATGCTGAAGAATTGAATTAGATATTCTCAGGAGACTGACCTGGACTTCTAGAATTATCTTCTGATTGACTTTAGTCATACGGTCAGAGGTTGAAACAAGGTTCGGCAGCTAATGAAATAACTTACTGCTCTCCATATATGATGGTGGGGGGGTGGTGGGCACCGTGGGGCCCTCGTCTCCTGCCACGGCCTGGTAAACTGGAGGCTGTGCTTGAGATCCAGATGGTGAATAGTGAGGCTGGGGCATGTTGGCTGCAGTGTTTGCTACCAGTGGAGAAAGCAACACATTTAGTTTGACTGTTACACCATCACAAGATATGCTTGATGACTTAACATCAGAAGCTAAGTACAAATGTTAATGTGGTAGTTTTACTTTTACTTGGGTACATTTGTGTCTGTGTATTTGTACTTGAGGAAATTTTTTGAGTACTTTCTCCGCCACTGGTTAAAGTTTTATCATTTTTACACAGCAAAACATTTTTGTATTAAAGCAAAATCATCAAGATTCCAAACAATGTAATTGATATAATCCACAGATTTTACTGCTGCAACAGAATTTATACATTTATACTTCTTGAACTTTTTCCACATTTTGTAAAGTCACAATTGCTTATGTGTTTTATATGGATTTTGTGTGATGGATTAATACAAATTAACCCTCACAGTGAAAATGTTCAACTTTTTTAATGGAAAACTTAAATAAACATTAGTTTTAGTCAAAATAGTACTTTATAGAAGCTATGATTACAATCTTTTGAGCTATGTCTACCAGCTTTGCAAATCTAGACAGTGAATATTTGTGCTTTCTTTGTAGCAAAAAAGATTTGAGATCAGTCAGATGGAATGGATGATTTTGCTCTGGGCTACCTAAACACATAAATATGTTTTTTTAATCATTTTTTTAAATCATTCTGTTGTGACCCATGGCGTATGTTTATGTCTGTTTCTTGCTGAAAGAGGATCCTGAGCCTCCAGTATGTGCTTTACAGACTTACAGGTTTTCATCTTTGATTGCTCTCTAGTGCCATCATCTGACAGCTTCACTACCCCGGTGAAAGGGAAGCATCCCCACAGCATGATACCGTCACTGTTATGTTTTACCATGGACCAGGTGTTCTTAGGGTGATTTGAGGAGTTAGCTTTCTGACATACGCGGTTCAAAAATGTGCCTATTATTTTTTTTAAATATTTCAGGAAAAAAATGCAGCTTTGGAAGCTGAAATGCCTCAGCTCAGTGCTAGTAGACAAACTTTCTGCACATTGCCTGTATCTCCAAGAGCAGAGCTAATAAAAACAGAGGATGTTAGCTTCTGTGGCATAGTGCCAAGATGATTTCCATCATGCATATTAATGCATGTTGAAGCTTTTTGAGGTTTGCAATGGTTGTACTTTCCATTTTCAAACAAAGTGTTGAAAACTGCTTCATTGGATGTTCAAAGTCTGGAATATCTTTGACTTGTCTGCTCTCTTTCTTGGTTTTCATGATGGCGTTTGTTTACTAATGTTCTACAAAAAATCTCAGAGGGCTTCACAGAACAGCTTTATTTATGCTGAGGTCAAATTTCATCCTGTTTACAACTGATATCTAAAGGCAATTGGTTACACTGAAATTTACGGATGGAGTATATATATTCATAATTTAATAAAAATTCAAATCATTTTTATGCACAGTATGAATAAAAATGATTGTCACACTTTTCGGATTGTGTTCCATTTTCTTCTAGCTTCACTTTTCTGTGTTGTTCAATTATAAAAAAAATCCTAACATAAAAAAATGATGTATTTTGATATTAAGTTTGTGTTTTTACCATGGCTAAGTAGGAGGTTCAAGAAGTGTGGATATTTCTGCAAGGTCCAGCTTTCTTATCTTTGCAACACTAAAACCTGTTGATTGTAGAAGCTAGAAATAATGAGGAAATTGTGGCTTACCTGTTCGTCTTTGGTTGGGTTGTTTTCTGCACAATTTGTAGAACAAACAACATGGAGCCAGAAAGCAGATGAGAAGACATAGACCTGTGATGAAGAGAATAACTCCACCAACAATGACTGCTATCTCCACTACAGTTATATTGCCTGGAATGGAGGAAGACCTTCAAAAAAGAAAAGCAAGCAATGTTTTCAGAACATCTTTTGAAAGTCACACTATGAATTATGACTAAACATTTGGTAATGAGGAAGAGAAAACAAAGACACACCAGTTTTGACAGTTGGCTTGTTGTTCTTCAGTGAAACGTTCATTTCTCTTTGTGCAGCAATATTTATTACTACAATCACCACAGCAATACCATATACACTCCTTCAAATCATGGTATTTATTTTGTGAATCTGTGTACGAAGTGCAATACTCCTTCGCTGTGAAACACAGAGATTAAGAGAGATTAGACCGCTTTAAAAAAGTAGATATATCATTAAAGTGTAACTGTCAATCCTGTAAAAACTGATAATCTGAACTAGAACTCAAGTTGATAAAAACCTAACTGTCTGTAAATGACAATTATTAGTATACTTTACACATATCACTTTGTTTTTCTTGTCCTTGTCATCTGACCAAAAACTGTCTAACATCAAACAACCAAGGCAAATAAGAAGAAAAACTCACCCCATACTTCTGGTACCACGATCAAACAGAAAATACACAAAATTCTGACCCAAACACTTGAGACCATAACTGCCATGAAGCGTCGTGTCAAGGACATGACTGCAACCAGATGGTTGTTGGTTGTTGGAACTTGAATATCACTCCCATAAAGAACTCACTTGACAGCATTCCTCAACACATGGAAAACACTGCTCAGCGTGAGATAGACATAAGGGTTAACACTTTTAACTCATGTGTATTCTTGCCAGTCTTCTAGATTTTAGTGTTTTTAAATTAGGTGTTCAGTGAAAGGTTTAATTAAGGGTTTTTTTGTTACAGGGGTTTGCCAGATGAAGCCCAGAAGATAGAAATTAAATAACAGTCACAAATCATGTTATGCTTGCCAGTGAGAGGAGCATTAATGCAATAGCAGAAATGAAATGGCAAGATTTTCTGGATAGTTTCACCCTTTAACAATATACTCTTTATTATTTAGATCTCAGTATCTCACCACATTACATGATTTTGACCCACTTTTAAAATAATAGTGCTAAATTTTATTAAATGAACAGTAATGTTTACCAAAGAATAAGTAAAACCTGCATGAATGTTTCAGTATGGCCCCTACTAACTTAACAGTAGTGAGATTAGTCTTCATTAAAGCTACATTTCTTAACTTTTTCTAATACAAAACTGACAATAAAACCTACTGGTACAGGAACTCTGGCCACAAACAGATTCAGACTTGGTTAAAATAACTTTCAGGGGTTTTTTCCTGTTGTGCAACATGTGATGTGACTCCACCCAAATTTGCCCTGAACCTCTCTGTGTTTCATGCATCCACCCAATCTCTACAGATCTGTGCTCATGTACCAGCATCTGACTCCAATAATGCAGCATCCCCTTCATAGACCTAAAAGGCTGTTTGTTATTCCTCAAAGAGAAGCATGTGGAGTAGTTTGCTGTTCTTGCAAGGCTGCAGAACCTTATATCCCCCCAACATCAGGCTTTACTGCTAGAATAGGTCAATCTGAACAATATTCTCTCCGAAATTGTCTTTGACAGGGTATGAACTGATTTGATCTGTCATTACAGCTGTGGAAAATATTGACAAAGGAGGCTAGATTTCCAGCAGAAGTTATCATCCCGATAGTCTCAGATGTGAACCCATAATAAGCGTGGGAAAGTTTATTCCATCATTAATGTCATATTTTGCGACAAACAATTGTGTTAAAAATAAAAAGGTGATAAAGCCCTATCCTGACCTTTACTGTAGAGTGTGTGTTAAAATCCAGTCTAGTTCATTGTTAAAAGTAACTGCTGGCTACTTAAAACAGTCTGCAATCCAAGTGTTTGTTTCCTGGACATTCACTGATCCCCATGTTGATATGGAGATAGCTTACAGTATCAGTTACAGTAGTACAATATCAAATTTTTTTTACCATTGTTGGCTTATGGTTAAGGGGTTGATCAGAGTCATTTCAAGGGCCACAAATAGCCTCCGGGCCACACTTTGGACACCAAATTGACAGTTGTGTGCCTAAATTTGATTTTATAAGTCAAAGCAGTTTTAATATGTAAAGAACCAAATTACATGTTAATTTTAAGAAAACATTTAACAAAGCACTATGGGACAACTAAAAAAAAAAAAGACTACGAAGGCACCTAACTGAAAGTCTCAGAAGTGGTTCTGGAAGAGCCGGAAACATCCACAGGTCTGGTGGACCAATTTGAAATCCTGTTGAAAGTAGAGGAGACCAATTTGATACACTTTACATAATCATGACAGGGCAGCTGATCAGAATAGAGAGGAAAAATAGACGGAGCTAAAGAAGAGGCAATACTGGGCGAAATCCTACTGGAGGCTGCAAAACACAAGAGATACCTCCAAAGCTACAGTGGGAAAATTTAGATAAAATAAAAATCACGTTACAATGTCCCAGTCAAAGTCCAGACATAATTTCAATTAAAAATCTTTAGCAAAATATGAAAATTGTTGATTATAGATAAATTCTATGCAACCTAACTGAGCATGAACTTTGTTTTTCAGAGAAGACTGAACAGAAGTTTTGGTGTTTAGATATGTGGTTCCGGTAAGAATACAGAATAAAAATATCTGCAGCTGTGGTTGCAACAACAGTGGTTGTTGCAATATTTAATAATAAGATCATAACACCCATCTTTCCTTTTTCTTCCTCAATTTTATTTTACAAAATATTGAAATGCCTTACACATTAACCCTTTCACTGAAAGTGAATTTAAATAACCAGATGCAAGCAGGAAAAATATATTTTATGAAAGTCTGTAAAATAAATGGTACATATTTACATACGACAAGAAAAATATTTTGGATCACAAGATGTAAAACAGTAAAAACTAAGCTGTTATTTTTCCCCAGTGACAATGATTCAAACAAATCTGAAAAACTAAACACCCAGAGTTTAAAACAAAAGGCAAACGAAGAACTTGTTTTTCTTAAAAAAAAAAATAAAAAAAAAAAAAAGACAGTAAACAACACATTTTCAAATGACTTGAGAGAATGGCAAAAACAGTTCAACCTTTCGGTGACGGAACAAAAAAACACATACAGAAAACACAAAATTTCACAGGTAATACAAAACTATTCATAAATCAAGTTGTTCAATTAAGGTACAAGGGTATTTTATTGAAGTAAACCATTTTAGTGTAATTTGAGTTCAAATAAAATGTTTTAATCTCTAATCTGAATGTCTAAATGACAAAGACATGAAGTAATTATTTATGTAAACAGGATATTGTTTGAAATGAAAAGGGTAATAAATTACCATAAGGTGCGCTCAAATAATGAACAGTTCAAAATAAACTTTTCAGAGCCAGGACATGTTCATCTGGGTTCCACAACCTTGCTAAGAAGGCACATTTGTGTCTTGCATTTCAAAAATGTAACATTTCTCCTTTTTGGTTTAGTCTAAATGTGTAGTAGACTGAAGAGAAAAGACCTGAAGTAACACTAAATGAAGCTGCAGATGCAAAAGTGCACGGATGCAAATTTGACAATAAGTAAAAACTAAGAGTGCACTAATTGCAGTTTTCTGGCCAAAAAAGCCCAACCCGATTTTGATTCCGATTGGATCCTGCTAAATATAACAAGAAGGTCCCCGAGTTGGCAACAGTGGGGCAACTATTGTAAACTGCAAACATGACCTAAGAGGTGTGTCTGACAGTCAAGTTAGTCTCGTGGCACAGACAGATAAGATTGGTAGTCAGGAGGGGATGAACATGCGAGTACCGGCCAATCACAGATCTCCCGAAGTGAAGTAAGTCTGAGCCAATTTGTTGACTGGATGATTTATTGGCGCAACTGTAATAAAAACCAAAGCCTATGAACTTAACCACATATAAGCTATTGTTTTTTTTAATATAACATTTTCCTAACTGATGAGAAAGTGTTCCCTTTTATAAAGAATGCTTAGAAAAAAAAGAATTTCAGCAGTGTATTAAAAACTAATACGCACTTTTCAAAACATTATAAAAACAAGGGTATGACAAGACAGGAAAAGTTTAAAGAACTTCTGCAAGAACCTGGCAGATATTTGAGGTGTTGTGCATAGACATGAAAGCACCTTGGTCAAAGTCTGAAGGTGAATGAAGGAGTCCAGGTGGTTCAGCTGGACTTAAAAGGCAAACAGGAAGTCTTGAGGCATCTTCATGAAGCTGAAAGATTTCTACACACTTTAAAAACTCAAGTCAGACAGGGCTTCATGTTTTATTCTCCCAAGATGTGTAAGGAGCCACAAACAAACTGAAATTATAGCATACATTCCTACATATGTAGGAATATATGCTGAATGTCTATGCAAAACAAGTCAAAGGGCATCAACATGTTGTACTTTGAGACAACTGAACACAATAGATGCTCAACATTATATTACGTTGTCATGTTTACCATCGAACTAAAGGGATGAACACTTTCTCTTCAGGTTCTGCCAATGTCAGGAATGTTGTAGTTTATTTATGGTATGAAGTACTTTTACCCGGTTTTGGGTGGTGCAACATAATCTGGGTTGTATGCAGGCTGTGCCAGGAAGTCCGCGTGAGAGGATGGAGCGTTTGGCTGTGGGTGGGTGGGAGGATGCAGAGGATACGCTGGCTGTCCGGGGTTGTATGCAGCCTGGCTGTAAGGCATGGGCTGGGTGGGAGGGTAGGCTGGACCGACTGGGAATAAAAGGGAAAAAGCATAAGAATGAATGGGCCAGAAATATCCTTTAACCACATGAGAGGTCTGCAACATTCAGTAAATGGAAATTATCAGTTTCCTTTTACTTAAAAGAAAACAACCTCAAACATAACCTAGTAGTTAATCTTCCTCCTCTCCTGCTATTCTGGAGTAACAAGATAAAACAAAAGCAGAGAAGTCTTGCAAAATCAGCAAAAAGCTTTGTGCTGATTTCTTGCACATTCATTTTGCTGATTTTGCAAGTTATCGCAACATTTGAGTTAAATAAAATGCATCAATAAATATGCTTTCAAGAACTGGTGGAACTTTTAATCAAGATAATTGCAGGGTCTGTAATGAATTATTCACAATTCATCAAATTTTCATCAAAAACCATATAACTGACAAATTAAGCAACACATTTAATTCAAACACCCTTTTTGCTACTAAAATAAAGAATTTGACTTTGAGACATATAAGCTCAAACAAAAATATTTTCTGTTTTTATTCAACCATCAGATTGGTGCAAAGTGCTATTTTACCAATGAAGATTTCAAGTGTAAACACCAACCCAAAAGCAATTTTTTAAAAAGCAAGATACATTTGCAAATACACTCCAGGACATAGATTTTTATTTTTGCAGATGTGTTCTGTGTTCTGACAAAACTAAAGTGTAAATGTTTAACCTGAATGATCATTGCAATATTTGGATAAAAAAAGGAAGACGCTTGAAAACCTCAGACCATCATCACAACTATTTGGGGTCGGCAGCCTCATGTTGGGTGGGTGTTTTGCTGCAAGAGGGACTGGTAAACTTCATAAAATAGATGGCAAATAGAAAATAAATAGATCTATTTTATCCATTTCATACAATAGATATGAAATGGATAAAATTTCATATCTATTTTCCATTGTGAGGCAACATCTAAAGCAGGGGTGCTCATTACGTCGATCGCGGAAAGGTTTTGAGTCGATCTCGGCAGCAGGTGACAAACTGATAGCCGCCAGGACGATGAGACCAGAACTTCCTTTTCTGATAGGCTTATCAAAATATTAAGATCCTAAACGTTTTTAGCTTCATTAAAAAATAATAATTATATATAAAAAAAAAAAAACACGTTAAAATTAATCATCTCAGGAATTATTGTTTCAACAAGGTGTTGCAAAATTCAGTGCGTTTCGGTTTAATTAACAAAAAACAAGGGACTCAAAGACGGACAGAGATCAGAGCAGGAGTTTAAATCAGCTTCTCAACCACCGCTGTGTTCATGAGAGGCTTATTAATAATAATCGAGAAATAAATATCCTGGAAACCTGATATGGTAACGACTGAATTTTGTGTTTTTAATGTAATCTTTGCTCGGCTTGCAGGGCGCAGGCAGTTGCCACAGCAACGGGTGTTTTCGGTTTCTGCTATAATTGATGTATATTCGCATTTAAAATAAGTCAATAGAGTTTAATTTGCAATTTTTGTGTCTTTGTGTCATGAGGTAGATCTCAGGCGGCTGGTGAGAGAAAAAGTGGATCTTGGTCTCAAAAAGTTTGAGCAGCCCTGATCTAAAGATATCAGTCAGAAAATTAAAGCTTGGGCACAGATTATCTTCCACATGCACAAGGACTCTAACCATAAGTTACTTAGTGGTTTATGGACAATGTTTTAGCATTGACATCAGAAAGAAAATACTAAGTCCATTAAAAATGTGCACAGAGCTGAAAAGGTAAACAAAACCATGACGACCTACAAACCTGACTTGGTTACATCAGTTCTTTCAGAGATAACGGGCCAAATCTACAGTAAGCTATTTTGAAAAGCTTTTGTAAGCAAAACATAAAAGGTTTAGAAGAAAATCTACACAAGAAAAAGTATATGAATTTCAGAATTCAAAAATATAATGCAAACAGATGTGGCAGTCCTAACTGACAACCAATCAGTGAAAAACAAGTAATGTGTCTTTTTATACTGAGTATGCAAACTTTCACAATAAAAGTTTTTTTTATTGCTTTGTGCATTTTGAACAAAACTTGAAAATATTTTAATCTGCTAAATGTGGTTACAAATAAGTGTGTTACTGTTGCCATGAAAATAGCTTCATTGTGCGTTTTTCATTCTATTGCAGAATAAATGTTTGCACTTAGTTTCCAGTCCCTCCTTAGTCACTGTCATGTTAGCTTTCTGCAGACCAGCCAGTACATTATTGAAATATTTATCCTCTGGATCACTGCTTACACTCAAAGAAAGTTGTTCAGAGGAAATTTTAACCTGACAGCAGCAGAAATTGAGAAATCTCATATAGTTATAAAGCAACATAAATACTAAACTGAGAAAAAAGGCTGACTAAATACTCTTTTGTCATTTTAGATATGTGATAACATCTGCATGACAGTTGTAGAGAAAAAAAAACAGACTGGATTTATTTATTCATCTGGACTCAAGTAACAATTCACACTCACTGGCATCTTGATAAGGTGGTGGGGGTCCTGGGGTGAATGCCTGTCCTGGATAAGGCGACGTAGCCATGGGTTGTGTTCCATAGCCAGGCTGAACTGGCATGGGCTGGTAGGGTGGGTACTGGGTCGCCTGGTAGGGCTGGGGCTGTCCAGGCACTGACATTGGCTGCTGGGGATACTGCTGAGGAGCAGAGGTCACCACTGTGGTATGGGTGGTAGAAGCTACCACAGCTGAAAGAAAACCACAAGCAAGAATGATGAATGTCTGGAAAAAACTAAAATGCACGATTCTCCTAACAGGATTCAGTAGGAAAGATGCACAATGTAAGGAACTGCTTAGTTAAAAAAAGTCAGGTGATTTCACTAAATCTGACAAAAATTGTTCCCAACATGGAAAAGTTACAATAGATAAAACACATAACTACGCCCACCAATTGACACTACAAGATGTTTATAGAACCATGAATTTATTTGAATCTCTTATCTCGTTCACATCTGAGAATAAGCAAACCTTTTGTTTTATCCTTATTTTGGCATAAGGAGTGTTTTTATACTCATTAATGATGATAAAGACTATTTTTAGAAAGACTCAGAGTAGTCATGAATATATGCCGACTATCAAAAGAACAAAAGTTTAGGTTGTCCACTGAATACAAGTCATCCTTCAAAAAGAAAAAAAAATGACAAATCAACATCTATAATGAAAAGAAACCTCATCACACTATTTCTGCTTGAAGACAAAGGTGCAATGAAGAAAATGTCTATATTTATCCTTTAAAGAAAGGGTGGGCATCTTCCCAACCGCTTCCTGTAAGTGACGTCAACAGTTCTTGAGGTTTCCCCTCAATGGTTGTCATGGAAACAATGACTCAGACTGAACAGTAGCTGTTTTTTGTTAATTTCTTTTTAAGTAGTAGCTTTTTTATATTTTCTGTATTCCATTTTTTAGTCTTGTGGTTCTCTATCCTTCTCTACAATGTCTGAAAGTACTATTGTTAATCTACTTAATCTGTTGGAAGTAAATATAGTTTATGGGCTTTTAAAGAAAAAAATACTATCAATATGTCTAAAATTAAAAACAAAAACATTTCTGCAGCAGTACAAAAATTAAATTGGTCAGAGCCAAACATTTGAGATTAAACCTTAACCTCAAATGTTTAGAGCCAGACCTATATGTCTGGGATCAGCCTTGTGGAGCATTTCATGAAAGAAACCACATGCCACGTAGCACGGAATATTATTGTGAATCATACTAGTTATATACTTTAATTCAGTAAAAACCCACAAGTTTACTGCCTTTGTATTACTAAAATAATGTTGAGACAAAACTTGAAGGTTTCATCGCACATTTTTCATCAGAAATATTCCTTGTTTTCAGTCAATTCAGTCAAAAGGACTAAACAATGCCATTTTAAATCCTTACTGTTCTTGTAGCACTCAACCTTCTGCTAATGATATCAATCCTTTACAAAAAATATATATGTTAAAATGCAGACAAATTGAAAATTTGCCCCTGGAAGGCTCCGTACTCTTCTGTCATATACATCATAGATGCATTTAAATTTTCCAGAGTTACAAAAAACTGAATGTCACAAAAAGACAAAAAGCTGTTTTCAACAAACTACTTCTATTGTAAGATGAAATCCAAAGCAACTATTTTCTGAAAAGCTTAGTTCAATTTCTCTATTGAACTTAAAGAAACACTTCTCTGCCAAATCCTTTAAAATAACCTAGCAAATTCATACATCTGAGGAAACCCAATCATCAAAGCCTTTTCTAGGTTTCTGTGACTACAGCAAACCACAGTTGCGTCATAAACAAAGGAAACATGGAATGATCTTTCCTAGAAGTAACCTGCCAAATAAAATTCCTCCTGCTGCAGCAAAGATCCGCATTCCAGATTCTTGATGATTCTGAAGACTTTTGGAAACACATTTTGTGCAAATGTAAGACAAAAGGAATAACCTTTTAGAAGGTATATATTGTTTTTACATTTGGAGTAAAAGTAACAGCATATTAGAAAAGAAGCATCACACTGAGAGCCTAACATAGTTCCTCTGGGACTGGTTTGTTGTTTCAGGAACTGGACAACTTTTCTCTATTGATCCATGAATTTTGCTCTCTACCAGAAAATCCTGAATCCTGGATGTAATGTTGTGACTTTCTGCTCAAGCACATTTGGGTTCTGCCGCAGGACAATTGTCCAAGGTCAGTTTGATTACTTAGGGTTTTGAAGTAAAAAAATACGTGGCAGCTATAGCCAACCCTTGAGGACAGTTGTTGCTGCAAAGACTGCGAGAATCAGATAGATTAAGAGAGAGATTTCTTTTTCACACAAGGCCACGTAGATTAGACAGTTTATCATCTCATTAATATTATTATTTGAAAATTGCTTCTTGCATTTAATTACCTCATCTTTGTAAATCCAAAAATCAGTTTTATGATCTTATACAGAGGTGTGACAAAAGCAAAAACTGTAAAAATCTGTAAAATGAAAACAGTTTGAGATAATATGCATGCTTCAATATGCTTCCAAAAGGCAGCAGCTGCTAAAGCAAATTTACTAAAGCAAGAAAACAGGTAATAGCATCAAGTTTGGCTCAAACCACAAGCAGTAATTATCTTTGACGACTGAATGTGTCACAATCTAAAAGGATGATGACTAAAAAGAACATCAGGCTTCATGAACCTCTGTTCAGCTTGCCCCTCGATGTCACATCTGTGCTATTTCTGTAATGGAAGTCAGGTGGTGGGTGGGCCACACGTCCTGGAATGAGTCCCCTGATGTTCCGTCTTGCACTCAAATACACTGAAAACCACAAGTGCAAGTTTTTTTCTGACTGTGTTCAAGCCAGTTGCCACAGCACTACATGCACTGACAGGCTTGCAAACAGCCGGAAGCTCTAGTGCGTTTCTTGTTGGTTGTGTGCAGGAAGCCTACATGTGTGCAGCAGTACGATGCAGACACTGCAGCAAATGCCTGCAAAATGTCAACGCATTATATGCCCAATCTCCATTTAGGTTTTTTAGCTAGTTGGATATGTTGATGTGCCAGGTAATATTACTTATTATTATTATTAAAGAGCAACAGCTCATAGGTTGCAGTTACTTCTGGAAAAGAAAGTAATGTATGTTTACCATCCAAACTTGGCAAACACAATTTTTAATTACATTTTTACATGACAAGATAAAGATTAGTATAATCACTGAATAGTATTTGGTTAAGTTTAGAGTGTAGAAGTCCAGCAAAGATTTTACCAATTGTGCTTTTAAGGATAATTGTTAATAATTCACAGGTGCAAATAGTAAATTGATACTGAATATCTTAGAAAAAATAATAAAATGCATTAATTTTTGTGTGCGTTTGTAACCAATTATGTGGCAAATTTGATCTTATTTTTGAGAAGGTCACATTTGAAGAAGAATTCAGATTTTCTGCTCCAAATCCAATTTCTGCTCCAATCTGTAACAAAAGCTAGGTGTACCCAATGATAAAGGGCTGGCGCACCTCTTGAAAAGGTTAAGTTAGTGTAAAGTCCTGAAAGAAGATTTACATATTTAAAATTTGGAAATAAAATCAAGTATCTATACCTTTTCAGTTTGTGTTTTCACTCAAAAAACCAAGTCTAAAACTGAATAAACTTAATGCAAGCAATAAATGAGTCAGGTGTTTCCTGTGAACTACTTACGCTGCGGCCTGCGACACATCTTGTAAATGCAGCAGCAGGGACAGATGCAGCAGCAGACGAGGCAAAGAAGAAAAAGGACGGCAGTGACTACGGTACCAGTAATCATGCCCACATGTGAGGAATCGCTGAAGTTCTTCTGGAATTTATCACTAAAAAAATTAAAAAGATGACAGAAAAACATACATCAATGATTACGTAATCTCTCGGCAGAAATCAGATTATTTCTCTGTCTTTTAGTAATGTTGCATCATTCTCATGTCCACAGCAAGATACGAGTTATTGTTGAGTAATACTCTACATTTGAACCAAACCAAAAGAAAGTGTGAGATTTTCTAGGGCTGAGTCCCCATGATCGCCTGGTTTAAACACAAATTTGCAACCACCAATCAACTCAAGCAGAACTATAAAGGAGAGTCGCCGCAAAGTCCTCAAAAACATTGAAATAATTTATTCAGAAAACTACAATATCAAGTCATTTTGTTCTGAAGGTGGTTCTCAAGGCTCCTGCATCATGTTTGTTTTGTACACTTACAATCAGACTTTGATTGTCAAAATTGACAATATTTTGATCTAATTTATTCTTTAAAAAAAATCTTTTTTTTTGCATGAAAATGTATACAAACTTACATATTGCGATTTCCCTGACCAGCCGTATTTCCATCACTGCAACAACAGGACAATTCAGAAAAAAATAAACAAACGAGAGCAATCGTCTTTAGCTGCCACGGCAAACACAAAACCAATGTTTGACGTTACTTTCTATATCCACTTTTTTATTTTAGTGTGAGATGATCCTTCATTTGTCCCTCAGCAGGAAAACATATTTGTGTCAACAGCAAATTGACAGACAAAGAGAAGAGAAGCACATGTGCCACTCAAAAGATAAGCAGTTATATTCAAATAAAATAACCACAGGACTTAAATGTGAGACCATACATGTTTTCTAGTCTGTTTCCCATTTTGCCAAACAGCACAGTGACTATTTTAAATTAAATATTTTCTTTACCCTACATACTGGCTTTAACCTATTAAAGGAAGTTAAAATATTGTGAGGCTGTAATTTGTTTTTTCTCTCAACCAGAAAGAATCCTGCGCCTACAAAAAATGTGGCTGTGGTTTCAAAACATGAAATTATGTATGGAGAATTTCTCTTAGTGCCGGTATTGAGTTTGAAATTTCAGTATTGAGACAACTGTAGGTTAGATTTCAATAAAATCAGAAAGTACTATAAGCCTGAGTATTAGTGTGATCACAATACTAAAATTTCAAACTCAAATCTGAAAAATATTATTGAAAGGCAAAATATTCTTTCTAAAAAGGATGAGAAAATATCTTCACTACTAAAACGACAACATTTCACAGTTTGAGTTGGTGGAAATTGGGCTAATGTTGATTATCTGAAAGTTTGGGCTATTTTTGGCAAAACAACTGAAATACAAAGGTTGTATTTTTGTCTCTCAAAATCGAAACCAATTTAATGACACTGCTAATGACATATTACTGATATTCATAACAATATTACTTAAAAATAAGCATAAGTTGGTTGTTTAAATTCTTGTTGACATCTTTTGACTCCCACACATACTCATTTATATTGATCTGAAAAATCACCTGTGCTTATTTGTAAATAAATACCAAATATCTTTAAAATGTATTTTTTACGTAATAGAATGACCAACTCTTTGTGTACTATTTTCAAGATTAAGATTCACAATTATCAAAATCAAAAGGTTACATCTAATGCAAAATTACAACTAGTACAACAACTCACTCCCCAATTTATATACATTGTGTATATGAAGATATAAAGAAAAATTAAATGACCTACCATCTTTCTTGATCGAGTTTTCGAGAAGTATCCCAACAGCATTCTCTGTTTTCACACAAACCACAGCAAAATGATCCCCATTGGCATTCTTTAGCTTTCTGGTAGGCATTGTAAAAATTCCTATATGATTTACAGTTCTGTGCTGTAGGAGAAGACACCAAGAGAAATTTATTAGAATTCATGTGCAAATATACTGGATGCAATGAGGTAAGTAAATACATGATGGTTTTTAAACTATTCAGCCACAAAAAAGGGCAAATGGTCATACTTCTAGGCATCTACATGAATGACTAAATGGTTACATTTCATAGCATTTAAACAATGATTAACGACCGAGTTAATGTTAATAAGACCTGGAACAGTTTGTAGCTCTGATACCCAAATAAAAATCATTTTTATTTTTCTTAATTTAAACCCTTTAAAGTAGAAAAGTTATGATCTTACACATTAAAACATGGTAAAAAATAAAACCCTAAAGTTTACTAATTGCTTTCGCATTGACATTGAATAAAATGATCCCGATTTAACAAAATGAGCCAACTACAGGTCATGGAGTTCAGGTTTCAGCTACCATCAGCACCATCTTACACTGGTTAAGAGTCTCAACATCCTGTTGGAACAGGTTTGCAGACAAAAGCGATGCCAATGACAATCATCTAAATGGAGTCAATTTAACTTGATTTGCCCTGAAATTATTTTATCTGCCATTAGGAAAAAAGAAATACCATAATTTATTTAAATGCCTTTTGTTGACAAAGAAAAGCACATATGGCACACTAACAAAGAATTTTACTTGCAAAGAAACAACTTTTCAAAGAAATTTTAAAAATTAGCATGAATTTTCAAACACCAATAAGGCTTCCCTTGCATGTGCAATTACTTAATATGTCTTCATTGGGTCACTATTCTTTAAGCTTTATTCATTTATATAGGATTTTAAAATTCCTTTATTAGAATTATAAATTTAACCATCTTCTTATACATTTTCTTTATATTTTTATAATATAGTTTGATTTGGTTAAACATATCCTGTTAATCACCTAAGGAAAGAAAAAAAATAATCTTGAAATCAACCCAGTAATCATGATGAATTAAACTAGTAAAGTGTTTTGAATTTACATTTAGCACCAAATTGACACTACATAGAAAACTAAATTAAAGTGAGCTGAATTGAAAAGCAAATTTAAACAACCTTTGCAGGTTAGACTTACATGCATGTTGAAACAACATGAAACCTGTCTAAACAACAGATCTGGTACAATCCACCTTTTAATGAAAATGAATATTTTAATACAGTTGCTGAGGAGATACTCAGCTGTTCTCTATAACCCTTGAGTAAAAATGAATAGGAGATTGTGAAATGACAAAAAGGGGAACTTCAGGTCCCTCAGATCAGTGAGTCTCCATAGTGACAGGACATTGAGAAAGTTGGGGTTTCCAGGCTGTTGTCGGCAGACGACAGGGTAGGAGTGTGTGTGTATATGTGTGTGTGCGCATTAAGAGCAAACATTCCTATCATGTTTTAAAATTAAGCATTTTCTTAAAGCTACAGTACATAACTTTTATGAAAAATAGTTTTATTTTACATATTTGTTGAAACTGCCACTATGTTGTATGATACGAGGCAGATAATCTGAAGGGAAAAATCTCATCTGCCTTCTCCCAGTGCTAACTAGAAACAACCAACCAGAACCAGCAGTTAAAGCTGTTAATCACGCAAGTTTACATGCTGCTCCTCCACAGCTCTGACACATGAGGAAATAAATAAAGCAGAATAAGTAACTTTAAACATGTAGCTAACTTCACCAAGTCTATGCCAGGCAAAATGAATAGATCTCAAACTGCAGTTCTTGAGGGCAGAGTCCTGAAACTTTTAGATGCGTCCTTCGTTCTACACACTTGAACTAAACACTGAAAATGTCTCACTGGCATGTAGTCAAGCTCTACAAAGCTCTGCTAATTAGCTATTACTGGAGCCAGGTGTGATGAAGCAGAGACGTCTAAAAGTTGCATCACATTGGCCCTTGAGGACTGGAGTTTGAGATCACTGGTCTGAGTCAAGCAAAATGAAAAATAAAAAATAAAACAAGGAAGTGTGATCATGTTTATGGGCGATAAATCTCCAACATCTGAAAACTTCGGGATTACGGGACACATGAAAACTCAGAAAATGTGCTCCGGTCAAATCAAACCAAAGGTTAACTTTTAGGCACTAATGCATACAAAATGTCCAAAAGCCTCTGGCTTAGGGATGATGGTTACCTTCCAATAAGAAAATTGATGTTCAACACTTTCCATCTAATCAGGCTGACTTTGAGCTATTTTTCAATTAGAGTGAGAAAGAGAATAATGCTGAACAACTTGCTCTAACTCAGCAGAGTTTTATACAAATGGTTACCACACCTTTGAGATTTGAATTTACAAAGCGTGTTTAAAAATCACCAAACATGTCTTCCACTTAACAATTCAGCATTACTTTGTATTGGTCTGTACCATGAAACTCCAAATTAAATACACTGAGGTTTGTGGCTGCAGTGTGACAAAAAAAATGGAAAAGTTAAACATGAATGAGTACTTCATAAATGTCCTGTAAAGACATGGGACATTTTGTGGGAGTTTTTCAGCAAGTTCCATTCTGTTCTTAAACTTACATGCTAACAAAATAACTATATTTTATGTTTTCCTTACCACATAGGGTTAAATTCAAATTGCTTTTTACCATGCATACTTTCAAAGAAACTGAAAGTATCCCATACATACTTTCAGAGAAACTGAAAGTATACATGGGATTGCTGCTTTTGATCTAGGAACTATTTTTGTAGTGTTAGTTCTGTGAGACTTTCAATGAATAACATAATATTTAAAAGTATTGCTTCAGGCAGTAATTGTATGCTCTTTACCAATATAACCACCCTACGTAATGTAAGTGGTGCATTGAAATAGCCTACTTGATAATGGCTTGGCTCATCTATAGCAGTATTTGCTGGGATCAGAGTCTGAACCAAAACCACACATACGCATTCATACGTAGACGATGATTATTCTGTTTAATTCAACTCAAATATGTTGAGGTAGATAAACAGATGACTAAATAAATGTGTGGATGTTCAAACTAGACGATATGTTGAAGAGCAGATACGGTTTCCAAGTTTATTTCACTCTAACCAGAAATACAAGCTTGGTTCAGTATGTAAATAAGAACAGTCAAAAAGAAAAGTTACTTTCACTTACCTATTTTAACATACAACTATAATTTAGAACAATAAACATGTATCATTTACATACAATTCATGTTTCATTAAAAAAATTAAAATAAATACGGAGCACATACATTTTCTCTAATTCTGTAATAAACTCATCAACATTAACTTTTAGTATCTTCTGGTTTTAGACAGACGGGAAGTGACATACATCCTGTTGCCAGGGGATTGGATCCAATCACAAACAAGGAAATCCGCCCCTACCTTTCCCGTAAAAGTAAAGTGCTCTGGTTAATGTTTTCCCCAATTTGTATTTACTAAATAAATTATATAAATACATAAAATATATAAGCAACCACTTTGTGGATAAATTACTTTGCTTAAAAGTTCGACAAGTTTGTTTCATCATAGGCTTTTCCCAACTACCAAACCCACATTAAAGTGATTATATTGGTTGGTATTCCTTTAGTTTGCTGAAACAAATAATTTGAAGAAAAACGTTTAAGTGTTAACAAAATACCACAATAAATAACCGTTTTTCAGAGCCTGTCAGCCTCTAATTAATGGACGGTACAGGTTGGCGTCGTGCGACACCCCGCCCGCCTGAAGCTAACCTGCGGCTAACCAGCTGCCAGAAAGCAGCGACGGTTCATCCGGTTAAACTCACCAAAAACAGAGGTGGACATGGAGGCGCAGATGACCAACACGACCACACCGGACGCGCCTGGCAACATGGCTGCGTTATTTATCCCAGAACCCGGAGCTGAAGCCGACTGTCTCCTCCACCTCACCGACTGAAGGAGGAAGTCTGCTGTCCTGAACCCACTGCTGCGGGTATCCAAGGAGCTCCGCCCGCCTCAGCGCTCACACAGGGTGGAGCATGAAGCAGCTGATGAAAGCAAGACGGTCCTCTTGTTTGCGAAAATGTAGAAATCATTATTTGCCTCCATTTTTTAGAGACATACAGAAAAGAAAACATCGACATAATCTGTGACTCTGAGGGAAGCATGAAGCTTTCCGAAACAAACCAAAATACAAATGGGATAACAAACATGTAATAAATTTACTTTTTTTCTTCTTTTTTTAGAAAAAGTACATCTGAAATAGCTGGAGTAGTATTTTAGATGTTTATTTCTTTAACAAAAAATATGTAAATTTGTAAAGTGTAGATAAAATACTGTGATAACATGCAACAGTTTGAACTCATATCCAGCAGGATAAACTCATTTTCACTTTAAAAATATGTAAATTTGTAAAGTGTAGATAAAATACTGTGATAACATGCAACAGTTTGAAATCATTTACTGCAGGGTAAACTCATTTTCAATTTGGCCCATATCAAGAATATGAATGTCCTCAGGGCCGGATGTGGCTAAATTTATTGATAAAACTATTAAACTGTTAAAATAGTAAACAAGCACTTATGAGTACTTCTTAAAATTAATTAAGGTTGAACATATTTCACATGATGTAATTCGGCAGTATAGAGGAAAAAAACTTTGATAAAATATTTGTCAGTATTACAGTATTGCCTGGATGACTAGCGCATAGCTACTTGTCTGTAAGATATTATGTATTTAAAGACCTGAGGTGGGGCCAGTTTGATCCAGACAGACTTTATCCCAAAGGGAAATTAGACGTAATTCATCACCCACAAATTGTGGACAGTGACGCTGTGGGCAGAAAGGAGTAGCAGTCAGTCTTGCAACAAATTTGGTAGAAATCATTACCTCTGACCTAAGACTGTTGTATAACAGTCTCATGATGATCATGAGCCTGTGCAACTGGGAGCCTGTACCTCAGCATCTTTACATTTCCAAAACATTATTTGACATATTTGTATACATAAATTTGAGAAATAACAAAAAAAATTTATGGGAAAATTAAAACCCATTTTGTCCCTATTTTCAAGAATCACTGAATTAACAACATTTTCCTTTACAATCCTTTAGTACACAAGCACATGTTTGGCTCAATAACTTCAAAGTGCACAGGTTCTGGTGCAAAACAAGCCCAAATCATCACACAAACACTGTGCTCGACAATGTTTGTGTGTTTAGTTTTTTGTTGTTTTTTTTTTTTTTTTACCAAACTGTGCATTATGACTCAACATTTCTACTTAAGCCCCCTCCATTCAATCTTCTGGGGAAAACCCTTGAAGTAAGTCAAAGGTCAGTGGTGTTCAGTGGACTGGTATTTTACTTTGTATATGTAGCTTTCCATTCATTTCTTAATTTCAAGGTGGGAGAAATGATATTCCATAGTAACATGTGACATGTTCTGGATGAAGCAGTCGGTTGCAGGGAAAAAGAAGCACTTAAAAAAAACATTAAACAAGAATAACGTTATTTATATATATCTAAAATCATGGTTTTAGAATAAAACTTGCCCTTAGGTGTTCACAGCTATTCAATATTTGGGATTTTTTTCTTTCTTGTCTTGAGTTAATTTACTCTTGTTCTAACTGAATTTTGTTACTTTGTTCTACCAATACAGATGTTTTAACCAGTCAAACAGAAACAAAAGTGTAAATGTTTCTGTATTGATGTACTTATTTAATTGAATCAAACTGAGCTTCTCTTGAAATGTTTGATTGAAAAAGTTATTCCCCACAGGCACAGAGCTATGGGATCATGTTATCTTAAATAATGACTGTGTTGCTTAGCTGTAGTGCCGGTAATGGGAGTGGTCAGAGTCACATGAGGCCAGAAATGTAAACAGAGCATCAAGACTTAGAAGGTCCCTTTAAGGGCAGAAAAGCCTCTGAGGCAATACTGGAAATGCAATTGTCTGGTTCTAACTTCACATTATATTAATTCAGTTTTTATTGTGTGATCACAAACATTAAACCTCTTGATAGTAAAAAAAGTTGTAGCTATAGACAAAACATAAAATAGAATGAAAAAAAAAGTTAACTCTAGCATTCGAATAATTTAGTAAACTAAAAATGTTTAATTGTTCGACAATCATTTGCACTTGTAGATTATTTACAACTTTTACTCCGTAAATTATTGTATTTTCTGAACTGGATAAAATGATTTTATAAATAAGGTCAAATCCCTCATCTTTAATTTAGTAGCCTGGTATGAACAGCAGGGGGCAGCAGAACACTGGGGATTCAACAAATTGAACTTCAACGCAAGGCACAAATCCTTCCTATATTTAAAATAGTCACTCCAATATATAATAAAACTTCTGTAACTATTTGATTTATGTCCTATGTATGTTTCAGTGAGAAATATTTGAAATTTCTAGTATAAAAAAAGTTAAATCTTGTAAAAAATGTACACCTTTTTTCATTTTGTTAAATACTTCTCCATCTTTCATTTATCCTTCTTTCTTTTTAGCTTTTAAAAGGGATTTGTGCATGTGTCATAGTTGCCCATATTTTGCCATTCACTTCCCACTGAGCATAAAGTTCATAAACCTCCATTTATTAAAAATAGGGGAACCATAAATAATCGTAATGTGAATTTTTTTACACATAAAGTTAATTTTTAACTCTCTGAACTCATGATGGTGTCACTGAGTGAATAGTATGGCACATTTGAGGCACCACAGATGACCTTAATTTATCAATCATGCATATGTTTTGTATGCATGATTGATAAATGATAAATTCATTCTAGTCAACCACAATCATGTTTGTGATCATCTAAAATATCCATATGTTTCCATATGGTAAAATATTGCTCTATCCTTTTGGTGCTGCTGCAATTTATACATATTTGTATGTCAGATGAACTGCCTAACTGACCTTTGACTTGAGATCCTGCTAACCACGGGTGTAATGTTTGTTTTTGAGTCATGTCTGAACTGACAATCATTTGACCCAGCTCCAGGCTAGTCTTATAACCTCCATAATTACTCTCATTGTAATGTGCATCATAAAAATGATTTATCTTCTTTAATATTTTACCATCTGACCATGATCTTACAGTATGATCATTCTGAGTAAAAATGAGTGGTGCTTCTTTAGCAGAACTATTAGAAATACTGGCAAACAGCTGAATGTGTCTTGTACTCAAGATAAAGTTTAGAAGCTGTTTCTCAGGCAATAGTAGGCAGTGGGCAGTAAAAGATTAGGGAGGGGCAGCGTAGCGTTACACTTGACTGTGTACAACAAGAGAAGTCTCAGGACAGACTGAGACTTTTTAACAAAAAGTGATTTAGAAAAGGAAATGATTTCTTTTCCAATAGGAACTTGGATTGGTTGTCTTGGATAGATTTAGTCTAATAAATGACATAATCATGTGAAAACTGATTTTAGCATATAATTAGTTTTAAAATCCAAAACATGTAAAAGTGACAAAAAGGGAAGAAACAGACAGAATCTTTAAGAGCCTAGATATTTTTAATAGCACAAAAATTTGAAAATATACTAATTGAGTTTTACTATAATATTATAACAATGTTTTACTGTAATATTGTAAACATTTTTTGCTATATTAATATTTTACAAAATTATCATTACACATAAGTACAAGTTTAAAGAAGTTGGGGAAACAAAGGAACAGTAACAAAAAACAGCAGCAGATGCCACAATAGATACGAAATGTGACATTTATAAGTTTTTGTTTGTTTAATTGTTAGATTAAATACAAAATAGTTTAAAATGGTTTCAAAAAGCTTTGAATTATGGTGTGAATTTTATCTCGAAAATTCTGCCATTAGTTATCTGATATTAAGACTTCTGTATAAATTATAAGTTCTTAGATCGTGGCTTTAAATACTTATGCATTATAGTCAAAGATCGACTTCTTCACATTCTTAAATCTCGGTATAAAAACTAAAGCTTACTCGTGATTTAAACCTCTTTCCGCCGTAAACATGTCATTGACTAAATGACGTATACGACGCAAATATCGCGAGACTCAGCCATGCCTTACGGTTCTATAAACCCCGGCTCGTCCTCGTCCTCTTCGTTCGTCCTCAGTGCAGGATAACGCGGCGCTCTCGATCTCTTCATTAACATAAACAACAAGTAATTCTGACCAGGAATTATATTTATTTAACATTTATATTGATTTCTTCCGTCCAACTCCACCCGTGAGGAATTTGCTACTCTGTATTTGTAAAAGGTGAGATTTTTATGTATTTTCTTTACGGGTTCCTTTTTTACTTCTGGTTGCTTAATATGGCTGTGCAGCTAGCGTCAAGCTAGCAGGTCAACCGGCAAGGATCATCGGACAGACTTTAATGTTCACATTATCTCCACATTGTGTGTAAAATATACCGTCCATTTATTTTCTACACTGTAATACCAGATGCGTGTCGAAATAGCTGTTTTAGTTATTACGAAAAAGGTCTTAAGGTTTGCCAAATAACATATATAATATAGCTAGCTAACATTATTTTTACTATGGTGTGCCGATAAGATTTTTTTATAACTTTAGTAAACAGCACCCAAGTTAAAATCAAAATTACAAAGGTCGTCACAGTTGTTAATATCTTAAGTGTTGTGATTGTTTTTTCTTGAGGTGGGGTCGAGAGGGCAAAAGTCTGAAATGATAACATTAGAACTAGAAATAAAACGTTTATATGTTATTTATTCAATTAACCTTTTATTACAAAGTCCTTCCACCTTTTGTGCTCTTCCACTTCGTGGTGAGTTGTATTTCCGGGAATGTCTGCAAACCGACGTCATCTGGAAAAAAGCGTCTGGGTGGGAATCAGTTTCGGGAGATTTCGCAAAAAGCAACTCTTTTGTTTATTAAATGGTCGTCATCAGACCTTGGTTGACATGTTTGGTAATGATTAATTAACTTAAGTCAAAAACAAGGCAAAACCTTCTTTAGATATGTTTGAGATTATTTTTTGACAGTCTTTTATGTTTAAAATTATGATTCTCTGTGTCGTTAAAAAATAAATCTTATGATGACACAGACCTAAATTTAAGATAAAAGATCCACAGAAAAAAAACACAGAACATGAAGCATGATTATAATGTTTCTTTAACATGTAGCCACATTTTGTGGTCAGTAGAAATTTAGTTGTCCTTTTCTTATTTATTTTAGATACATATAATGTTTGTAATTTGATCAAACTTTTAGATCCTTGAAGATTTATTTTTTATTATATCCTAGCATTTTCAGCATCTTATTTGCACTTTACTGTCTAGTAGAAATCTTCTATTAAGAACAAGTGATCCTCAATATTTAACTTCATTTAATATTTCTCCCTCATGCATGAAGTTTCAGCATCTCATTCTGTGTTGGTTACATTTCTTCTCTCTCCTTCAGGTCTCTAAACGCTCATCATCGTTGACGACAATGGAAGTTATAGTCCGTCGCTGTCCCTTTCTGGCATGCGTGCCACAGGCTTTTTTCCAGCAGTCCAGGAAGTCCATGGTGACATATGCTCAACGATGTCCCATCATGATGGAGCTGGCTTCAAAACCTATGGCTCCATCAATGGCACGGGCCCTGTGCTCTTCTACGTCCAATCAGAAGACTGAAATCAAGACCGGAAATGAAGGTGAGTGTGAATAAATACACTGAAGCCACCTAATAATGAGATAAATCTTACAGATGCTGGAATGAGTTAGTAATATGTTGGTTTTAGCCATGCACTTCAAATGTTGTGTCCTTTTTTCCAGCCCCTGTAGTGGGAGTGGAGTCCAAGTTGCCTACTGGTCATCCTGTGCCAACTACAGGCCAGGCGGTGGCTTCCAAATGCCCCTTTCTGGCTGCTGAGATGAAGCAGAAGAACAGCGGTGTGGTCCGCCAGGTTACCATGCAGTTCCAGGAGGATGTTGAGGAAGTGCGCACTGTTCAGAAAGGTGAGCTTCTTAAATATTAAATTTAAGTAAACTCTGTCTGCTGTGCTGTATCTAATACTGTTTTTTTTTTCTTTTTGTCCTTTTCTCCTATTTTAGAGATTTCACCTGCCAAGCTGAAACAGCCATCCTTGACCATCACCAGTAAAGTGGGAGAGCAAGGTAATTTGATGAAAACTCTCCTGAAGCAGCGTCCCAAGAGGGTCACCCACCTGCTGCAGGACAACTTGCTTGGCAGAAGTAGGTTTCATTTGACTGTTGAGCTTTGCATCATTTACTTCTGCAACATATCATGCAAGTCTTAACTTCCTGGTTTGTTGCAGTGTCCCGCTTCCAGTACGATGACTTTTTTGAGAAGAAGATAGAGGAGAAGAAGAATGACCACACCTACCGGGTGTTTAAGACTGTGAACCGCCTGGCCACTGAATTTCCGATGGCGGACGACTTCACAGGTTCGCTGGAGGATAAGCGGGAAGTGTCCGTCTGGTGTAGCAACGACTACCTGGGCATGAGTCGACACCCTCGAGTCGTAAAGTCCATCATGTGAGTCAAAGACAAATAGCTTGGAGGTGTAGCCTTCACATTATAACGTTTGCTCTACTTTCGAGGTTCAAGGTTTGTTATGTAATAAAGAAAATATTTGCATATGGTGCCCATTTGCCTCTGATTGCTCTGTGACTTTTGCCCCAGTGTAAGAGCTGAGGTCAGACAGAAAGAACTAGAACTGCTTAGAGACACTACATGATGATTAGATAGGACCAGACACCCAGGAGCGCTGCTGGGTCTCTGGTTCAGTGGAAGTATCTGGTCAGAGTTCAGATGAGTTCAGTGTTATTTTCCTTTCAACTTGTTTCAGCTTTCCCTTGCTTTCATGCTGTGACGCATGCTGCAGTACAATTGTAATACATGTTGTTCAGTCAATGTAATTTTATACCTACTTAAGCTTCAATCTAAGAAGCAGGTGTGGACTGTTATTGCGTCACTGCTTTAGAAAAGCCAGACAAAATGATCACACTTTCCTTTGCTCTTGTGTTCTTCTTTCAGGGACACTTTACAAAAGCACGGGTCGGGTGCGGGGGGAACCAGAAACATATCTGGGACCAGCAAATTCCACGTGGAGCTGGAACAAGAGCTGGCTGACCTCCACAACAAGGATGCCGCTCTGCTCTTCACCTCCTGCTTTGTTGCCAATGACTCCACACTTTTCACCCTGGCCAAGATGCTTCCTGGTAGGTTTTTTGGGGGAGAAAAAAAAAGCAAAATAATCTAGGTTTTTAAATGTAACTTTTCACTAACCATCTTTCCTCACAACATCAGGTTGTGAGATTTACTCGGATGCAGGCAACCACGCGTCGATGATCCAGGGCATCCGGAACAGCGGCGCTAAGAAGTTTATTTTCCGCCACAATGACATGACTCACCTCAGAGAGCTGCTGGAGAAAGGAGACCCCACCAAACCCAAAATTGTGGCGTTTGAGACTGTCCACTCCATGGATGGTCAGTTTTCATCTACTTGTCTGGCAATACCTATCACATTGTAAGTGCTGCATTGTGACCTGTGTTGTGCTGCGTTCTCTGGAACAGGTGCTGTGTGCCCCCTGGAGGAGATGTGTGACTTGGCTCATGAGTTCGGCGCCATCACCTTCGTTGACGAGGTTCACGCTGTGGGTCTGTACGGGGCCAGAGGAGGAGGAATCGGAGACAGGGATGGCGTAATGGACAAGATGGATATCATTTCAGGAACTCTAGGTCAGCACACAATGTCTACTAAACAAAGTAGTTATTTTTAATAGGATATTTGGGCTTTCAATTCCTTTTCGGATACTTTTGAGCTACTTCTGTTTTTATGCAGGACTATATTTCTAAACCAAAACAACTGTTCCCAGTTTGCATGACTCATCCTGCTCTTTGTGTTTATGCTTGTCTGAGGATTAAGCCTCAGTAGTGCCATCCAATATGCTTGTGTGCTTGAAGGAGCATGAGTAGATCTGTTGTTGCTAGGAAACTGTGTGCTCTCTCGTTGCACTCTTATTGAGTTACTGTGTCTCTGTCGAGCTTAAACCATCAGCTCTGCTACTCTGTGCGTCTGCTGCCTCAGGAACCTAGTTGGTTTTACGAATGTTTTTGTCTCGACTCTTAAGTTCTGGAAGCATTTGTAAAATTGTGGCCGTTTTGTTTTCCAGGGAAAGCTTTCGGATGCGTCGGGGGCTACATCGCCAGCACCTCTGCCCTGGTGGACACCGTCCGCTCCTACGCAGCCGGTTTCATCTTCACCACCTCCCTGCCCCCGATGCTTCTGGCCGGGGCCCGGCAGTCGATCCAGACCCTCAAAGGGGAAGAAGGGCGCATGCTGAGGCGTAAACACCAGCGCAACGTGCAGCTGCTCAGACAGATGCTGATGGACGCAGGGCTGCCTGTTGTGCACTGCCCTAGCCACATTATCCCCATTCGGGTAATCTAACGATTTAGTTCACAGCTTAATCTCATCAAACAAAAACACTTTAAGCACAGACAGCCTGATTAGCTGTAAGCCCCATGTAAGACACCCCTGATGACTGCTCTTTAATCATCTTGTGTGACTTTCTGATCTCAGGTGGCAAACGCCGAGAAAAACACAGAGATGTGTGACATCATGATGAATCGCCACAACATCTATGTGCAGGCCATCAATTACCCCACGGTTGCAAGAGGGGAGGAGCTTCTGCGCATTGCCCCAACCCCTCACCACACCCCGGAGATGATGAAATACTTTGTTGGTAAGATAGTAAAACAGATACATGTGACGCACATTGCTAAGATTGAGTGGTTGATTCAGTTGAACCGTAAGAGGCTGCATGTTTACATTCCAGCCCTTACTGACGCTTCGCTTGTTATTTTCTGTTTTGTTTTCAGAGAAGCTGGTGCAGACGTGGAAGGAGTCGGGCCTCGGGCTGAAGCCCCACTCATCTGCAGAATGCAACTTCTGCCAGCAGCCGCTGCACTTTGAGCTGATGAGCGAACGAGAGAAGTCGTATTTCAGCGGCCTCAGTCACCCCATCTCAGCCTGTGCATAACACTACACACCACTGCTAGCTTAAACTGGCACATAAACACTCATTCCTCTGTCGCTGTCATAGAATGTATTAATTATCTTTGATATACGTCTTATTATATGTAATATTTAAGATATTCTATCTTCAGATGTTCTATAAGCTTCAAATAAAACGTAAAAGGAAAACTGTTTCACTGTGTTTTTATGTGCGTGTTTTAGAAATTTTTGAATAAACAATACTGCAACTGAAACGCGGGGGAAAAAGTGAGTCAATGCTCTTAACCAGTGACTGCATTTTTAAGTGTATGCTTGAAACCGAACTTAATGTATTAAATACTCAGTTTGGGTTCTGTAAAATGGAGAAAAATTTATGATTACTGGAGATTAAACAGTTTAAATAAAATGTTAGTTTTGCAGGTAAGTAATTGTGCAGACATCAGCTTATGAAACTCCAAGAGCCCTGAAGGACTTTATAAACAAGTTTAGGCTGAGAATGTACTACTTAGGAGGTATGGAAATTAGTTTCTAAATAACCACAACAACATAAACTCATCGATAATGGTTTGCCAACTTTATATCATCATTACGTTAAAGTTCATGTTACTTTTTTTATACCTGTAAGTAAATTTGTTCTGCTGCAAGACACTTAAGTGGCTTAATACTGGTAGCTGCTGCTTGTGACCCAGAAGTTACAGAATCTTGCAAAGGTTTTTTTTAAAAAAAAAAAAAAAAAAAAAAAACCTTTGCAAAATGGCCACTGAATTTCCGATGGCGGACGACTTCAAAATGAGTGCAAAATGTTTTCAACCCCCTTTCAATCTGGTACCTTTAATATCTAGTGCTACCAGTTGTGTTCAGATGTTTATTATAAAATACGTGATTTGATCTCTGTATAAATGCAGCTTTACTGTTAGGGACTGAGCATCATGAAGACAGAGGACTGGCATGAGGGTGTGAATGAACTCTGAGCAGAATTTGTTGGAAGAGCGATGATCATCAAAGCAGCCAAGTGGCATCTATGGTAGCTCTAGAGAAGCTGCAGAGAGCTACACCTCAGTCGGAGAATCACTGAACTTTGAAGAGCCTGAGAATCTCGTCCATGCAGTATCATGCTGGGGGTCGGGGGGTGTTTTGGTAAGAGATACAGAGCTAAACATGGGATTCCTGTAAAACCTGACGGAGTAAACACAAAAGCCATCAGATTGTTTGTGAGAGGTTCACTTTCCAGCACTGAAACAACTGTAAACATACAGCCAGAGCTACTGTTGAATGAAGTGTTGCATTGGTCCAGTTAAAGTCCAGACCTGAATTGAATTGAGAATCTGTGGCAATGTTTTAAATGCTGCCCAACCTCCAGCGATGCACAGTAAATTCTGGTTTCAGACAATACAGCCGCATTTACCCTGAAAGGGTTAATCTTTCCTGATTAACTGCCTTATAAGCTGCAGTTAAGACATGAGCTTCTTAGGAGTGATTTTAGCCACCTGTAAGTTGTTTAAGTACCTTAGTCAACTTATGGGATGTTTTGATTACATGAATCAACGTGTGAACGGTTTTGAAAATCAGAGTCAAGACTTTTCTTGAACATTTCTTAGATGACCTCAACATTGAAGTACCTCCATATTTAGTGATGAGAAAAAATAAGAATGGTGTTGATGCTGTTAGGATCTGTGAGAAACACAGAAACCTTTATTTAGTCGATGCTGATGATGTGCCATGAACTTCTTAAGTCCTTGTTAAGAGGCTCATCAAAGAGCTGCCAGCTCTAAAGTTTAAAACTACAGTTCACCTATATGTTAAGGGCAGGAGCATTCAGGGAAAAGAGTAGAACTGGATCTGATTTTGGCTGTAAATTTGGATTATATTGGAATCAGATGTAATAATCTGAACTGAATTAAAACCAGAAGTAAATTTATTGGGACCTTTTGGTCTTGAAAACTGCCATTTGCCACAAGTTAGTGCTAAACTCACAAGCTAAGATGATTTGATTAAATGAATGCAGACATAGCATTTTATTGTCACTATCATAGAAAATACTTAATACTTCCTTAGTGGAGCTTTTCCATTTGCTTAATCGAGTGTTTCATCTGAAACCACAGTCTTCCAGAGAAATCAAAGGGCAGATATGTGATGCTTAGCCACATACGTTAAGTGGAATCTAACACTTTGTTAGAAATAGGTCACCATAATGAGCTTGGCTCAGCTCAATGAAAGGCTGAATCTCTGTCTCACTGCCGATGGAACAGCCTTATTATTTCGTTGCACTGCTGTGGGTTTGGTTCATAATAAAAGTAGGACATGTTTCCTGTTTGGCTCTCATTAACACAAAAGATGGTAACACTGCTATGCAAAGGACAAACAAAGGATTCTGCACTTGCCATTATCATATTCGGGTTTTTTTTATTTAAAATTAGAAAAGATGATTTAAATAAGAGTCCCTCATTCAGTCTTTTCAGTTCTTTGCACATCTTAGCTTCACAAACTAGTTTGCGTTATATTTCTGTGTGCAACGTAACATTGAGTGGAGGACCCACTGACCCACTAACCTGTAAATTCAGATAAAGGTTACATGAATTTGTTTGGAAGACGCAAATCCACAAAGATCTTGCTGATAATGATAAATACAACCACGCAAAACCTCAAACTATTGCAACACTTTATAAACCTTTCGAAGGCGGTTTCATTGATTCCTCTTTAAAACAAATTTATCGGTAGTTTACAGAGCTTTTATTACAGCTCATCATCACCACAACACACCAGCACACAGCCAACATGTGTTCCCTCTTGTTGGGCTCAGTAAATGTCACAGCTGCCTGAGAAAAAGGCAGAAGTTCTCTGAAAATGGAAGTGAGAATTGCCTTTGGTTGTTGCAAGAACTGAGGTTTTCCATTGCAATATGTAACTATTTCCACTTCTGAGGTGAGTCGTGCTATAAATGCAACCAAAAGCTGAATAAATGCAGTGGCAGCATATATGTACAGTACCTTGCTGAATGATTTGTTCGCCCTAGTACTTGTTTACATTTACAAATGCTTTTCAGGGTGTTTTTATTAGGATGTCATGAGAGAGACTGACAGACAATATTGCATAGCTGGGAATGGGAAAAAAACAATATCTGAAAGTGGTGATGTGGATCTGAAATCAGCCATCATGAGTACTTCAATCAAAGCCGTTATACATTTTAAAACCTTCATGTTTGATTAAATTGCAGTACACTACTACCTGGCTTCTTGAGGAAATTGATGTAAATGGATTTCATAATGAGGCATGAGTGTTAAGCAGGTGGACACAAATGGACACCATTTTTCACTTTTTTCACATTCAATCTTTTCTACAAGGAAAACTATATAATTTTTCTTCTGCTATACAACTGCTTTCCATTATTGCCTTGCATAGAATCTCAAGAAAATGCATTTTTCCCGAAATTGTATGTAAAAATGTATTTAAAATGTATTTGACAATTGGCCTTAATAATTTATACTTCTAATTATACATTAATCAAGTGTGACCAAAACAACTTTGGAAACCCAAAGTTGCAAGATTTAACAAATGATTTCACACCTAAAAAGGTTAAGACACACAATGTGATGAAATGCATTTCAAAACTGAAAGACTAGGTTGAAGGAGGGAAGTCACTCTGCAAGAAAGAAGTAGAAAAAGCAAAACTAAAACAACATACACCAAAATATTTTTGGATTTTTCTCCTTCATGTGAGGACACATGAATGTCTTGAGTTAAATCACATGCCTACTGAACAAGGTGGTTGACAGTTTTCTATTTCAGTTTAATTAAAAACGACGTTATTTATCCCCAAAGGGAAATTACATGTTTTATCTTTGGAGACCTTGTGGATGGTGATGCTGTGGGCAGGAAGGTTCTTTTGCAGCAGTAAGTCTTGCAACATGTCAGAAGAGCCCTCTGACTGCAGACTGTTTCTATATGACAGACTTATTACAGTCATTTATGCTGTCAACTCAATTTCCAGGCATCAGAGATGATATAAAATGTGCTCATTTATTGTACGTTTATGAAAATCTCACATAGAGCAAGCAGTACAAAAGACAACGTATGTTACATTTTTATATTTATTTAGCTGAAAATATTCAATTGAAAACAATAAAAACATTAGTCAATACATTATTTGGTACATTCTAAGTATTGTGCTTTCCACCTTAAACCAAGAAAAACACAACATTGCATAATATCAATATCCACCATGCGTATTTTGTGGATTCTGAATCATAAAAGAAAACCACACTGACTTTCATATGGAGCGTAAATGACTGTAAGGGAATGCTCATCCAGACAATTCATCACATCCGACAGAGAATCCTATGATTAATCACAATTTTTACTTCCCTCTTTGTTACTTAGAAACAAGTTTTACCAATACACTCATCTATTTATACTAACACACAGAGACAAATGAGAATGAACTCATGCTTGTCAGTGGCTGCATTTCAAAATCCAGTGATCAAAGTTTTCATGTGATCTTCAAAGAATTCCTAGATGACACAAACAAGGGTTTCTTTGAGAAAACTTAAGCAGAACAAAAAGAGAAACTCGCATAAAAAAATATACAAAATAAATACACATTATGATATAATGTTAAGCCTGGTGTTCAGCCAAGCGATACTGTGGCCGTTTGTCATGTCAACACCATTGCAGGACAATTTATCTTTGATTAGTGCTGGCTTTGTGGATGCTCACTCTTTTTTTTTGACTTGGTGTTTCATTAAATGATAGACATTTTTGTCCTCGTGTGGGAAAGTCTTGTGAAAGACATTTCACTGGGAGCTATTTCTTGACGTCTTGTGAGATCTGAGCATAGTGGCTGAATTTCCATGGCTACTCATTCCTGCACAGCGGCCAGCTCTCGTGATCCAGACAAAAGTACAGAGCAATGAAGAGAGAGGCCACACATGTTTGCACACCAAAGGGCTGGGCAGATCTGTTCAAGTGTAAGAGAGCAATACTTCAGAAGTTTGCTCAGTGAATACTTTTCAAAACCTAAATGCTCCTTGGAGTTTGAAGAGAACTACAAACATCCTTCTTTTGTGCCAGATGCACAAAATGTTCAAAGTAGCTTTTATCCTAATGAATTCTAATTCATATGTTCATGATTTATTGTCTCAATTCCCCGAAACACATAAAACCAGGGCACATAACAACCAGGGTTTTTATGTGCCTAAACAACATGTGTCACATCTAGAATACTTTACATTCAGAATCGTTGCTGACTTTTTATTTGTTTGATCAGCAGCATTTGCAATACGCATAGAAAAAGATCAAGCAGCATTGATTTGCTTAGGCAGGGGTCTGACTGTATGCATACATGTTGCCTTCATTACTTCACAGGGCTGAAGTGCAGCACTCCCACAAGATTAGATATTTTAAGGTACTTTGAGTTGCATTTCCTTTTTTGTGCTTTTTTTGTACCAGTTAACCACCAAAGTAACACATGCATGTCATATTTACTGATGTTTTTTTAAAGCTGACTGTATTAAAGACAACATTACAGTGTTTTCTTGTAGGTTTGTCCTTGCAAAAGAGAAGAATTGTATTTATTTTTCCTTTTCTTTATTGTTTGACTTGCTGAAAAAAATTTAAAAGTTACATTAAACAATATACATTGGTATCCATCAAACTACACATTATATTGATTACTGAAATGCTAAAATATTCTCAATTATTCAATAAAACATTATTTGGAAATGCATTTTGCTTATTAACCATTTGGATTTGACAATTTAAACACAGTGATTATTGTACCATTAAAGAAAATGGGGGGAAACATATTAACTGAAAAGCTCAGTGTTGAGTGGCTGGAACGTAACAGAATAAACCAGAAACACACAGTCTACTGCTTATGAGCATAGGGTGGAAAAGTTAAATGATATAGAACCTCAGATCTAATTTGGGTCTAGGCTTGGCATTTCTTTAGTCCACTATGTGAACTCTGCTGCTGGCCACACAACAGGAACAAAAAGCAATTGTCATCATATTAAACTTTTACTTACCATGGCTAAATCTAATTCCCATGGACTCTTACGACTTCATCCCTTTGCGTCCCTTGACGTTTATTTCAGGAAGTGGTTAAAATAGTCCCATGATAAATCAACACTCTTTCAAGAGAAATGATTGGTTCTGACTAATTTCTATTACGTAAACATACTGTATATGATCTATGACCTTGTGTGCTGTGCAAGCAGTTATCAATCTTGCAGCACACATAAGTTTTAGGTTTGTTGGGGAGTAATAATGGTGAAACCCCCAAATGTACCTGTTCCTGGATAAATGAATTTGAATGTATTTTTGATTATGCATTACCAGGATTCTAGCAAAATTATACTGACTGGAAGGATGATCTTATCAAAAGTACAGATATCTATTGAGATTATCTTAAATATACTTGGAATGTGCCAGTGGCATGTGTCTTTATGCTTTTGTCAAAATTTTGTAAACTTAAGTACAATGGTAATACATTAAAATACATAAAACTGAAATCTTTCAAAAAAAAAAAAAGTCATGTTTTTGTATTTGAGAAAATAGTTCAAAAGAAAAAAATTGTCAAGCTTTAAACAACACATCCCAATGCAGTAGTACCCAAACTTGGGGTGGGAACCACATTTAGGATGATACAAATTTACCTAAATACCAAAACTGACCAAGAGAAAGCATGGGTATTTTAGAAATGTTGTAAAACTATAGACAAAAAAAGACTTGGACAAAAAGCTACATTAGCTTTATAACAAATGACTTGGTAAAATATGCATATGTGTGACCCTCCTAATTCTTCATTTTTTGGTTTGGAAATTGGAAAGCCACTGTCCAAACAGTGGTGTGAGGCAAAATATTATTGATTAAGAAATAACTCATCATTTATGCTAAACTCTAGTACTATTTAGTAGTAGGATCAAACATGACAGTTTTGTCAGAGTGACATTAAGCTGTGACCCTGCAAGGACTTTATTTTTTACTTGATGTGGCCCAACAGAGTGAATCCGATGCTTGGGGACTGTATGACTCTCATGTTTCAAGTTGGTGTGACTGAACTGTGATACGCATCACTCCTAGTAGCTGAATGTTTCGCCACACCTTGCTTAAAAGAAAGATTGCTAACAGGAAACAAAAGGCAACATCAGCGTATGGTAATGTCAGGATGGATTCAGACTCTTTTTACAGCACAGCATTCAAGCTTTAATAATCTCCTCTTGACTCTTTAGATACAGAAACAACAACTAGATCCACTGCAGACCATTTTTCATGATCTTCCTACATCTGTAGTATTCAAAATAATAGCTGTTTTTTTTCTGTTTTTCATTTAATTGCTACATACAGTTTTATTGTACTACGTTTTATACTTAATTAAACATTTAGTATTTATGATATCTTCTTATGTGCTCACATTCTACATATTGTCTACATGACTCACCTGGAATGCCAGCTGTGGTTCTAGTAGAGATTGTCTCTACTAGAACTTATTGCACTATACAAATATGCTCTAATTGCGCACCAGCTAATCAGATGGTACTTGGGGGTGTGCCAAGCTGAACTACAGAGGAATTATGTGGAAAAGGTTAAAACTGAAAGAAAAAGAAACAGGTTTGACTGTGAAATGAGCCTCATTAAAGAGGTGTGTGACCTTTAAGAGTTGAACTCTCTTTGCTGTTGATTTATGGGACTTGAAACCTTGATGCACAGGGAATGGTGGTACCCGGAGCAAACAGCAGGTCTGCTGTCTTCTGCTCTTCCATTTTAAACAAGATTAGTTTTCTGAGAAATCCACCATTCATAGCTACCCAGAAAGACTCAGATATGGCAACAATTTTGCTGGAAGAACTGAACTTTCATGAGTTAAGAACCAGCTTTATAAAAACACCTTGAACAAGAAGCCTAAAAGGTTAGAAAGCATTCCAAAATATTTGCTGCTGTTTCTGTTTGGCGTATTTACACATTCCGGAGTTTGAACCTTCTTAAAAGAGTAAATATTCATTTTTTTTCTTCAGAGTCACATTAGGGATCCCCCTGACTTCAACCACAGAGCCTATCTGATTGGAAGCTGTGATCTGATCGTATCTCACAGTAGCTCACTTCCCTATTACACAGGAAAGCACTGCAGTGAGTAAGAAAACTGGTTGAATAGCCCACAGCACACCACAGATGTTCATACAGATGGCCTTGTAACACACACACACACACACACACACACACACACACACACACACACACACACACACACACACACACACACACACACACACCCGCACCGACGTCACCTCATAATATTAAACCAAGTCTCTTATTAAATTTCTGTCAACATCCATGTCATCGTGTGTCTCAGTGGTTGTCGGCCACAATATGAAAACTGGCTCAAACTGGATCAACTTTTCAGATCTTGAACATTCCAGTCAGTTTTCAGGGAATGCCCAGAATTGCACCTGAGTTTTGAAAACAATACATCTCTTATTAGACGCTTTCTTTGAAATGTAGTATGAGATCATTTTATGGACATGTCTTCTATCCTTGCATGACAGAACTAGAAGAGAAAGATGTTTCTGTTCAACATATTTCCAATTAGGTTGCTGAAACATACAGAGAAAATTCATTTTTTTAAAAAGGTAACAACTTAATGACATAAATGGACTTAAATGAAAGCAACCCATAATTAGAGTTTATTATGATACAAATTTCACCTTAACTTTGTGAATCCAGTCCTGTTTCTTGTTTATCCTTGACACCAACCTCTCTATCTATCTCACTGCTGCTGTCAGGGTCTTGATAACAGCAGGTCCTTGGAGCTTTCATCCATGACTTCATTTGACTGCTTCACAGAGTCAGTATAGGCCACGTGCCTTCATGCAGTATCAGATTATACTCATAAAGCAAGATTTCTACATTATCCTCCCACTGGCAGCTTCATACCCCTGTTGCATTTAAGCTGCCAGATGGGGGAAATTACTTGCAGATGCTGAAACTAATCAGAAGTAAGAAGAAAGGAGATTTAAGGAAGCGTGACATGACTTGCATTTCCATTTAAATAAATTTGCTCAAATTGGTGTGACAAAAATTAATTAGCTTAGTGTAAAAATGACACTTTCTGAAAAAAATAGATGTTTTTTTCATGAAAATCTTTTGTGCTAGGATGAGATGATTTTCCAGCCATATATAAATTGGTGTTTTTCGCAAAACTACAATGGAGATACTTTTTTTTTTTACATCATGCCGATTTGTGTACAGCAGCAACAAGCTTATTTGTTGGTACTGGCCTCTTTGGACAGTGTTCATCTGGCTCCATCAGAGCTCTTACAGCATCACACAGTTCGTCAAAAGTTCAGTTTGTCATTTGGAAGGGTTGAATTCATAGTTCTTCTGTAAAATTGCTCACTGCAATTTCCCTAAAATGTTGCAGATATAGCCACTCCCAAGTATAAGAAGATTGTTGCTTCAACTCCTCAATATGACATCAGCGTCTGGCGGCGGCTGATGAGCACTAGTGCTGTGATTGAAATATAAATATGAATTTATGAATATGAGTGTTTACATCTGCCTTTGCTATGAATTTAAATTAATTATTACAGGCAACACTGCAGTTGCAAAATTGTATTTTTTAGACATTAGCAGAACATCAACTAAGTTTTGCACACATTTGTAATGGAAACGCTGCTACGGATGTTGGTGTAGATGGGTTTGGCTGAGTGTTTAAGAAATGCATGGCTGACCAGGAGTCCAAATGAAAACTTCTTGCAACCATTATAGGTTAAAAACCAAACAGGCTAAAGAAACAGAAAACCACACCAGGTCTATTTCTGTCGACTAAAATCAGAAAACCGAATCCAGAATTTGCAGAGGCTCTCCAAATCTGGACAGTAATACACTGGATAAACGATGTCTGGTATGAAGAGTCTAGATTTCAGTCACATGTTTCAGATTGTCAGCATCACAGGAGCGCCACAGGAGAATGCACTCTCACCTGTCCTTTTCACTCTGGACATCTCCAGGTCAGAGTCCTGTCATCTTGTCGGGTGTGTCATTAATAAACAGGAGGCTGAATAGGGAGCGTGATTAGATAGCCTGAAAAACCTCTCGGGTTCCTCTGTTGACAGATGGTAATGGGCTGGTGATAGATATACTAGCTTAGAGACCAAAAGGTTCTGCATAAGGGCTTTAGACTCATATTTCACAATATCATTTGTTCCAGCTTGAAAATAAATTAATCTACACTTACTCAATTAGATTTTCTACACATCTGCGCTAAATGTTCTCTGTCCTATTACACATCATATCATCAGGGGGAAAAAAGCAGCACTTTCAGTTTTACTGTACAATATTGTCTGGCATCTTTAACTTGTCCCTCCAAATCCAAGTTTAAGTTTTTGAGCATTTCCTGGATATGTTTAACCTCTGCTTTTTTCCCCTGAGATGATATTTGCTTCTCCGGGTTAAAGATGTGGGTGCAGCGCTCTGCATAAGAGGGACAGACCTGTCTTGCAGTGTCACTGTCTGCTTTCCATGAGGTTTGATGGATGTCCTCTCTCTGGGAGTCAGCCAACTGTCTTCCCTCTTTAGGATTAGGGTTTGAGCAGATCTGATTATCAGCCAGTCTGTGAAATCCAAACTCTGTAAGTGTTTCAGATCAGGTCTCCTTCTAGCATACGCTGCTTTCACACAGTCCTCTTGCATATGTCAGGTGGTAATTATTCAGACATTTGCAATTTTTTTTTATTGGCTTTTAAAAGCTGTGTGTAGTGTTGTGTTAGATCCCACAGAATCCATTTATCTCGTTACTGACCTCACATGACATTACCCTCTGTGGTAAGGTAACCGTCTGTAAGGTAACCGTCCTAATTTACACAAAGCATCCAACACAAAATGATTAAAATAAAAAACACAAAAGGGTATAAAAGAGGAAGAATTGAAATGTAGAATTTAAAATAAACAAGAAAATGGGAAAAGATGCTTGTCTCTCAACAACTGTAAATCAATTATAAATATAGTTTTATTCACAACATCCAATTACCCCTGATTGTGAAATCACAAATCATTAATTGTTACAGGCTGAGCTATATGTTTCATGGCAACGTGAAAATGAACGAAATAAAATCGTCGCCCACCGAAAAGGCCGCAAGTTTGGATCCTGTCATTTGATCCATTTGTTTGGTCACTTACCGTAGTTTTATTTCTTTTTGATTTGTTTTTCAGTGCATTAATGTAATTCACATTGATTCCAGTGACCAACTGGTGACCTGGTCTGTGAGTAAAGAAGGAAAAACCTGAATGAAAGTATTCTTTAGAAAATTAAACATGATTGCAGTCAATTTTACCAATGAATCACTGGAACATGATGTTCTTATTCAGACTTCAGTCGTACTATGACTTATTAACCTCTCGCTGTTGGTGTTCTTGGAAGAAAATAAAGATTATGAGTGACGAATATCATCTGAAGAAAGTCACTGACAGAACTGCATTTTTTAATTTTTCCCCTTTACAAGAAATTTCGGCATGACAATGAAAGAAAAAATCTTACATTGTTTTTATTCCAGAAATATCAAGTTCTTGCGGCAGCGTTTAAATGGCTTCAGATACTAATGGTTTTCACTGTGCCAAACTAGTTGGATTTCAGCTGTTGTGTAAAATGTGGCATTTTATCTCAGTGTTGTTAAAAAGGACTGACAATTAAGAATGCTTGCTTGAGTTGCCTGAATAAGGACTCAGCTGCGAGAGGAACCAAGGCCACAACATCTAAGCAAAAGCACCTGATACTATCTGTAAAGCTTGGAGGTGGGGGAGTGCCGTTGTTGCAGAAACAAGGGCAGAGTTGATTGTTAACTACTCTGTGTATTCATGGACAGCAACACTAACAATCCTGTTATTCAAGGTTGTCTTCTTGTGTTGTGCAACAAAGCAGAGATACCAAACAACAGCAAGTCTAAAACTGAATGACTGAAATATATATATATATATATATATTGCAGTGTTCATTCAAAACAAATTCCTCAGTCTAAAAGTTTAGTCAGGAACTTC
>CAEGAF010123198.1:0-10023 GCA_903067075.1 Micropoecilia bifurca | reverse complement strand
TATATACATGCATACATGTGAACAGCACTGTATTGTATGGTATTAAATGTGGCAGACTTTGCTCCGCCTCCCTCTTTTGGAGCTGACACATCGGCCCAAACCCTGACAGGAACGCTGTGAGGACGGCCAATTAATTAGATTTTTCCAACAGCTAATTTGCAATTCTGCATTTGCCCCAGAGTTGTTGAACATCAGGTTCAGGAGGGAGGAAGAAAGAGGAAAAACACAACTAATGAATTATTCTCCCCTTTTTTTCCCGAATGTCATTCAGCCGTATAAACGCTCCTGTCCCTCTTGTGTTTCACTGGATGCTTGATGCAGGGAAATCAGCTTCATTTTCAGCCCTTATTAATCAGGTAAGCACATTTTGGTTTGACCTTAGCAGTCAATAAGATATGAACTATAATTTGAAAAAAAATAAATAAAAGCAAAATTAAAACAACAAAACGTAAATTTTGGAGTCAAAAAGTTTCAATAAAATATTTTGGGTTGGATGTTTAGAAATTACAGACAGATGCATGAAGTATTCTTAAAAACTACTTCATAAAACAAGTATCCTTAATGTAGCTTGCATCTAATAAACTGTATGAGGTTTGGACAATCTTTGTTTCCGTCTGATACTGACTGTACTAAGTCACACATCCAAGGAAACGGTTTTATTTTTATTCTGCAAATAGAATAATTTCTTACTTCTTGTCAGGATCAGTATTTTACATTCTTTTTTGTCATGGTTTATGGGGCCATAACTGGATCTTGTACCGATGCTCCCATTGGGTCTGGTGTCATTTTTCTGCTCTGTTCTTCACTTCAGACATTTCTCATCTCTTCCCTTTCTTTCCCTGAGCCAACAGAAAATCCCAGCCGTAACATTTGGAGGAGATCTGAGGAATCTGTCTGAAGGAGATTCTTTTCTTTACCGGGAGCGATCTCATTGCATAATTTAGAGCGGCATTGATTAAACCATTAGATGAATTATTTATTTTAAGAGTTGCAATATTGTGTCTTCAATCAAAACTGAAGTATCATTGGGGCTAAAACGAAGAATTAATTTATTAGTAATTGCACTGCAGATAAGCGAAAACACAACAACAATTTGAGTTACTTTATATTTCTATTATACTTTATGAGTACAAATGAATACATATATATTTATTTATTCATTAAGTGAATAGCTTCACTGCAGTTTAAAAGCAGAATTAGCTTCTGTGTCCTTCATCAGGTTTTAAAGTTATCTAAATGTAATCTCAAGCGTACAAAAACACATAACGCTTACAGTTATTATTCATCGTCATTCAAACAAAAACTCAAATCCTCGTAAGGTCAACAGTAAGTTCACCCTTCCTATTTCTACAGGATTTAAGAGGAAGTGCAGCCGCCAGATTAATCGTCATCAACAGGTGTGACCAGCTCCACTAAGGAGGAGTTTTGTCAGTTTGCTGGTCTTGAGCTGGAGTTGTTTCTGCCCAACAATCTGTGATGAGTTAGAAGGTCAGATGTTAGATTTTTATCATTCTACACAACACATCTAAAAGAGGACAGATGTTCATCTTCTCAGTACTGAATGTCCCACCAAACTCACCGCTGATCAGGCCATGCAAAGCTCAAATTACAAAAAATCTGAGAGCTCCGTCTCAGGCCTAAATCAGCACCGTAAAATGTACTATTAACTTTATGACAGAAGAATTAAATGAGAGCATACGACTTGTTTGGAAGCTTCCTTTATTTAAAAGTAACACAGCAGCATGACGATGGTTTGCAAAGCAGCATGATAAAGGAGAAAGACTTGTGGAACGATGTTGTTTGAACAGATGAGGCCGACTGAGATGCTCACCACAGCAGCCCTTTATCATCACACCGCCACCTTGTGTTTAGTATTTCCCCAGATGCAACAGGACACACACCTTCCAACTATCGGCCCACTTTTAGCCTGGTCAAAGATTTTTTGGATTTTTTTTGCAAAAATCTTGTTTGTAATGAAATGGTGAAACTTTCCCATGGAAGATCTCTTCTTTTCTCTAGATCATGAACTCTGAATTTAACTTAACTCAGGCAAGCGAGTCTGTCATTATTTTAGTTGGACTCTTGTAGGCTGAGTTGTGACCTCAGGCTGAGTTGTGACCTGTCCAGCTCTGCTCTGTGTTCTTCATTTCACTGTGGTATTACCCCAAAGCCTTACAACTGTTTCCAACCATCAAAGTCATTCTCAACAAGTATGGATCCAAGTTTGCTTGTCAGAGAAACAGATAAGTGTTCACATTTGTTACTGTGGATTTGTTTTACTCTTATGTCTTTCAGCAAAAATCACCTTTTAATACTACAGTCATTTTATCTGTAATCCCACTGGACATAATTAAATGTGTTGTGTACTGATCAGCTACATTATTTTACAGTTACTGGATTATGGTAATTTTATAGCACAATCAAGTAACTATATGTTACCATCAGTTGTTATAAAAATGCTGCGTATATCCAACAGAACTAAAAATACAGTTTACTTTGAAATTTGACAACTTCATATTGGGTTTCTGTGTCTTTAAGAAGCTTCTGGTCTTTCAGACTCTCCCGCCTTCAGCACGTCATCACAACTATGCTCCTCCATTTTGCCGTTTACTTCAGTTCTTAGACTGAGTCGTATTTGCTATGATGAGCTCAGTGTGTGAAACCAAACATGCCTGCAAACTCTCTGGACATTTTTCAATTGGTATCTTCACCTAAATCCCAAATTGTCTGATGCAGACACATTCGGTTCCAGTCAGACACCGGGATCTGTTCTCACCAGCTCATATGCGACAGTAACAGCAAATCATCTTTGCGTAAAATGAACTTTTAGTTAGTGAGCAGAGAAATGTTGGAGTTCTGCCGTTTCCTCTGGTCACTTCAGTCAGGAGGAAGTTGCAGAATCTCCCCATTATTTTGTTGTCACTACATGAACCTAATTCCATGTTAGTGTGCCGGGCCCTGGGCTCTGTTTAAGTTTGTCTCCTAAATGAGAAGACTAATGGCGCATTTCCTTATCAGTGGTGTTTTTCAGCAGCGGTAATATATCTGCTGACAGACACTGATGTATCAACTAATTACCGTATTTTAGTCGTTTAAAACGAAGCGCCGCGTCGTTGAGCTTGGCAGGGCTTTCATGGTGCCTGAGCATGTTGCCATTTCTCATCTCTGCCCGACACGAGTGCTGGAAAAAAATAAATATCTAGAGCTAAATGACTCGCCGAAAACACACAGATGACTTACAGCTACTATTTAACAACTATTTCAAATCTACAGTTTGGCTGTCTCTCTGCCAGCATTCTCGTTATTTTGTTTGTCTCCTTTTCTCTGTTTGAAAGCAGAAATTCCTGTAGGGTGTAAAGAAGAAGAAGTGGGAGTGACAGAGAGAGGAGGGCTGGGCATTGGAGAGAAAAGCATCGCATGGCCTGGAGCCTAACGAGTAATAAAGTCATTAATTCAGCTGATTAAGTTGGCCTTTGGGTTAAAGAAAAATTATATCCGTCTCCCTTTGAGATGTGACTGGGGAAGCGCAGAAGAGGGAGAACTCAGCTAATTAGTGTGAAAAACAGAAGGGGGGCCGGGGAGAGAGATGGAAGATGGAGGCTGAAACTGAAAGCAAAAGAAATGAGTGTGTTTGAGTGTGTGTGTGTGTGTGTGTGTGTGAAAGAGAGAAGTATCAGGCAGAGGGGGGTATGGATAGGTGTATCGACTGAACTACTAATGAGGCATGTTTGGGGTGAGGAGTGACAAGCTCATCAAAAAGCTTGCTTGCCAGGCCTGCCATTTCTCTCAGAGAGTTTGCCCGGCTACCTTTGGGGCTGACGCTGCCTCTTAATGATGTGAACAAGAGCGAGCGGAGAGAAGTTCAGGTGAAATGTCACTCTGCTCACAGTTTAATGAGTTTGTTGTCGGCTGCGGGAGAGGAGAAAACATCCAGAAAGGAGCAACAGGAGATGTCATCAGTATGAGATACTCACAGAGACAACGGCATGAACTTAATCTGAAAATCAGCCATTCTGTTATTTTGTAACTGTGTATATAATAACATATTGCTGACTACAAGTTCTCTGAGCTGGATTATTAAATCACATGAAAAACAGGCAGAGGGAAGGAGAACCTGACTGGGGCGAATGGCAAGACCTTAAAAATTGTGATTATTACAAATTCATAATCTCTGCAGGACTCATTAAACAACTGCTGCTAATTCTGTACCATGAATAGTTTATATACCTTTATGTAGTAATTTATGTGTTAGGATCCTTAATAGCATCTGATAGTCTCACATTATAAAAAGAAACACATGAAAAATAAATACATTTTTATGTAAAAATATTTATTTTACTTTTATATAATGTATAAAATAACCAATAACTAAGAAGTGTCTCAAATCCAAACTTATCTGATTTATTTATTAAATTCGGAAGGATTTTTAATGGAAATACCCAAATATGTTGCTCTAAACCATCATACAACTAGAGATCGTAGAAGCTATGTGGCTCAAGATGGCTGCTCTTTTAAACAGCCAATAAATATCTGGTCATTCTTCAGTTACTTAAAATGACATGAAATATTCCAACTAATATGTTTTGTCGAAGTGTACATAATGTAGGGATGACCGCAGACTAAAGCAAACATTACAGCTTGCTTAAGGTTAGCATCCTGACAACAGGATGCTAACCTTAAGCAATCTGGTCCTGTGGCAAACAGAGACAGAGAGATTCCTCTGTCAGCGGCTACAAAGACAGGGAAGGAGCAGAAAGAGAGAAAGGGAGCTCTGCTGCATTTCTTTATGACTCCAACTCAAAGGACTCTGTCTTGTGGAGCCTGTTAGAATTGCAGAGTGTCTTCTGCAGTTGTAGAGAGGGTCAAACAAATGGGCTCTGCAGAGGCTGCTATATAATCTTGGCCACAGCTATTGAAATAGTGGTCAATCAAAGGAGATGGCAGAGGGCAGAAAGCCATAAAGCAGCAGAGAGGGCCGAACACAGCAGGGAGAGAGAGGCAAGTGTGAAAAAGAGGGAGAACATGAATAGCAGAGAAGGTGAAGATGGAACAGTGGGTGGAGGAAAAGGCTTTGACAAATTGTGCCTTCTATATAAAAAAAACTAGTTGCTACTAGTATATTGGAAGATTTACATTTGTCTGATTTTTTTTAACATGATTCTTATCTTGGCTTTAAATCCTTTGTCACAATGTCTTTGGACATTTAGGATAGATATTATACGAGCCTTCTTTGATGCAGTGGCTTTCACCTTCCTTCTTTACAGGTCCTCTAGTCTTTTATCATGTGGAGAAGGATTGATCCTACTCCACCATCAATGAAGGTCTTCAGTCTTGGCTAAACACCAAAACATTGGTGAACCTCATTGGGGGCTTTGCCACTGGACAGTGCATGAAGGTTAGGTGCTGGTATTCCTCCTGATTATGGTAAATACTGGAAGAGCTAATGCCTGGCAGCTCCCTGACAGCTAAATCTCAGACAGTAGTGTAGTAATTTTGAAGCCAGGTTACATGAAATTACAAGTAATAATTGCCGTAGCTGTTGTGAAAAGACGACATATCACTGTGATTTGGAAATAAAATAAGTCCTCGCAGTGGAAGCTATCATTAGGGAGACGCACCATCTCCAGCCTCATGTACCACTGCCTAGACTGATCATTGCCTTCTTACGCAATTCTGCTTGATTTTCAACCAGGCCAATCAGCAAACAGAAGGAGGAGTTGTGAACCTAGAAATTTTCTGTTTCATTTTAGAATTGTAGTCTGCTTTTATTGTAGATCAGCAAAGTCAACAAAGGGAGTGAATGAAGACATTCGCTGTGGGCCACGCATAGAGATTTTGAGCAGTTAAAAGTCAGAGAAAGAGGAATGTTTAAGACAAAGACTTGTGGTACACAATTTCCAATAACCTTTATCAAGTCAAGTTGTGATGAAGATTATCTCGTACAGAGGGTCTGGATCCTCAGGTATTGTATGGACTATGTTGAAGATTTAAGCAACTGAATCTGATTTTACCCAATCGCTAATGTTTAGCCGTGATGTATGTAACGCGGCAGCTGAACTGTGACTGAAGCTACGCTACGAAGCTTATCGGGAATTGTGTGCAATGCAAACACCCATCCCTCACTGCAAAGAAAGAAGTGATGAACAAAACAATATTTTTGCAATCAGTAAAATATCTTTAACATTCCACTTTCTCTGACTTTAATAGCTCCATATTTGAAAGTGTGGTCAACACAGACTTGAATAGCTTATTTTACTTTCTGTGATGCCATTGCCAAAATTATTTGCATAAGTAGACTATGGTTCTAAAACAGCACAAAAAATTGACGTCATCCTTCACAACTCCTCCTTCTGTTCGCTGATTGGCCAGGATAAAATCCAACCTGAGAAATCAAGCTCTATGGAAGAAATCCAGATGGAGAATTGTGTAGAAAGGCAGTGACCAGGCTAATATTTATAGCTCTTAAAAATAATACTACTACTAAATGCCTGCCAACAATCTGAAAAAAGAACAGGCCTTGTACAAATAGCTCCAACATGACGTGTCTAAGGTATTACATCAGAATTATTTCACTACCTCGAAGGACAGAACTGAGCTAGAATGTTTTTAGCAGTTGGCTGTTGATCCAGCAGGTAATGTTGCCACTCTGAAGCTAAGAGGTGCCAGTCCTTTTGAAGTGTTAAACCAGCAGGGATGGAGAAACTTTCTGTTACCCTGTCTACTGATGTCGAAGGGGCACCGAGAGAGACTCGCAACTCAGAAGAGAAGGTGAAAGAAAGGATCAATCGATGGCCTGAAAAGGAGTTCCAAAGGGAGCCGACATCAGAGGAGACGGCTGCTTCTCGCCGATGGAGGTGATAAAAGGACTCGCTGCGGGACACAGAAACCGGAGGAGAGAGGAGAAATGGATGAGAAAAAGTGATTAAGAGAATGAAAGAAAACATGAATTTAAGGAATTGTAAAATAAAAACAACCTCTTTTCTCCATTCTCCACCTTTCCACCCACTTGCTTTGCTCGTCTCTGCCAGGAAGAGAGCATAGAAAAAAAGCGATCACAGATGAAAGCCTTTCAGCAGGCAAAGCTGTTTAGCACGGCCTGATTCGTATTCTCCAAACTGTCCCTGCAAGAGTTTACTTCAGCAATTAGGGATTTCTGTTTTCAAGGGAGTCTTAATGCTATTTCAAAGGATGAATTAATTAAGAGTCAGCCCTGGCATTTTTACACCAATTTCACACACCTTCAGTAACAGTAATTGCTTCTGGGTGGCATGAAAATGTTCAAAGCTCCATGTATTTTCATGGAATAAGTAAATCTACTCCAGCTGTTCAAACCTTCCATACATGTGCAGGCATGTAGATGCAAGGTCATTTTTCAAAATTCATTAGAAATAAAAAATTATGCATTTTCACTGTTGATAAGAGATACTAAGATGACAGACATGTGATTCTCAGCATCACCATTTGGTCAAAGTGAAACGAGTAAAGGTTTGACTGAACTGCAGCTGATCTCTATGTCTACTGGATTACATCTGGATTATTCCTTCTGGACTCATCTTGGTGTTTTACTGTGAGAGTCAGTGAAAGTACATTTATTCAAAATGCAGTTGTTTGTCCCCACAAAGTGACAATAATGAAATAACTTCCCTGCATGTAAATTTGCTTATTCAGTCACATGAAGATATTGTTTTTCTCTGTAACTAATTCATGATCGCAGATGAACTTCAGTTTATCACTGTGGTTCTTAAAGTACGTCTTTAAAATATGAGAATAAAGATGTAAATACGTGAGCATAAAGTTGATAACATTGCCAAGTTGTAGTAATAAAAGAATAAAGTGATTCTAAAATAAAGTTATAATAGTTGAGAATAAAGTCATACTAGACAAAAATAAAAAGATAAAAATTACAAGAAGAAAGTAATAATATTGCTAGAATAAGGTTGAATATTAGGAGAGTAACCCAGTAATTTTGAGAGAATTCCTCCACAAAAAATAAGCTCAGATAAATCAAATTTGGAATGTTGACCCTCTTGTGAAGTTATACTTTGGTATCAATTTTTATCAATTAGTAAATGCTTCATATTTTAACACATATTTTTACTGCTACTGATAATCAAATTATTATCAGTAGCAGTACTTTGAATTGGTTGGTCAAATGACTGAGACTATTTTCAAGAAAGAATCACAGTAGACCAGCTGGGATCTCTATCCAAGTTTTGCTTTCATTAAAACAGAATTTTATCTTGTAATTTTATGACTTTTTTCTGTTGATATTGTGACTTTATTCTCGCAATTTTAAAAAAAATCTCTTGGTCTGTCCCTAATTCTCCATCATATGAAAAATGTTGCTACAAATTAATATTTTAGTGTTTTTCATAGTTACAGTTTTTATTTAAATCTGACTGGCTTTGTCATTAGATGTTTAATGGAACGTCCCATTTGTCTGAGTAAACATGAAATCACAAGTGAATTTATCATCCACGTTTAAACAGTGTCGAAAATAATGCCTGCATTATAGTGTGTGGCTCACAATGGGAGCTTCTTTTTTCAATACTAATAATCCAGATTCTAATAATGCCAACATCTCCACATAGATCCAAACTTTTGTCTATCTTTTTTTTTCTTATTACTATTTGACGCTGCTGTTCCTGTCTCTGGAAACATAAAGGACAGCACTTTGTAAGGCTTTTCTTTTTTTTCTTCTTTCCAATCTTCCCAGAGGAATCCAATTACAGCACTGTTTGGAGATCTGCAAGATTACAGTGTATCTAAGGAAAAACAATCAGAGCCTATCTGATTCCCAGCTTTAGCAGGAGACAGATTGCTGTAATGAAGTCTCTTGTTTCTCCTCTTTTCCCCACTCTCTCTCCTCTCCCGTTCCTGTTTTCCTGTTTCCCGGCTCTTTTTGACTTGATAGTTCCTCCTAAAGAAGCCCTCCCTCCTCCTGCATCTCCTTCCTTTCACTCCCGTTCTCTGCCGGGGATTGCAGCTGTAGACCTGAAGGTGGTGCACGTACACAGAGAAATGAGTGAGATGGTCTGGTGGGTGTTTTTTTCTTCTTCTTTTCTTTTTTTTCTTCCTCTTTTTTTCCACTTCAGTAATGAAAATATCACAGGAGACCCGGTGGGTGGCGGTGACCTTTGGAGAACACTGCATTTTCGCCTCGCTTGCTCGCTGTTTCGTGAAAATGCCCGGCCACCCGTCACACCTCACCCTCCTCTCGGTGCCCGCGGTCAACGCAGCTCAGCAACTGCAGTACGCTGAGATCACCTGTACTCCTGTCTTAATAATTTATAACAGACTGAAAAATAGGGGGACAGGAAGGAGAGAATTAAAAAAATGAAAGTATGACAGAGTAAACAACTGCAAACAATAAAAGGAGTTTTCCATTTTTATGACATTAAGAAAATGATATTAAAGGCATTCATTTAGCCATATTCATGCATCATCTACAAAGGGATGAAAACCTGCCATACCCCTCCTTTTCAGTCTTTGTGCTCCTCTGTTTATCCACATGCTAAAAGTCAAATGTTCCCCATCAAAGATGGAGCAGCAGCAGCTTGTACCTTTCATCATATCACCCCTGACTGCTGGTCCATAAACAGTGAACAGATGAATGCATTATTGGCACCATTATGTTGAAATGTCAGCATGTCTGGGAGCCGTGCGAAGAGAAGCATCGCAGCACGCCCTGTCAGATATCCTGCAGGTAATGAATTGTTTCAACCGTAAAGATATCTCACTCCAGTGACAGGAAATATACACTGATCTGCTTACAGCATCCATATATATTATGTTGTGTATTATGTTGTGTGTGTGCACAAGCTACAGATTCTACTTTTAGGCCTAAAAGACAATTAAGAAAATAAAATTGAATTTCCTTTAAAATATTTATTTCAGAATACAAAGAAAACAATTCTGGGACAATTGAAAAATACAGATTTTAATGTTAAAGACAAATTAAAATAGATGTTTTAAAACTTATTATTACTCTTATTATTTTAACATTTTATGTGTGTATATATA
>CAEGAF010123192.1:0-27755 GCA_903067075.1 Micropoecilia bifurca | reverse complement strand
ATGAAAACCAGAGGGCAGCAGATCATGTGAAAATATAATATTTGTGTCATTCTCAAAACTTTTGGCCATGACTGTACTATCATGAATGAAAGCAACATTTTCAGGAATGTGAACCTAAATAGAGATGAGTATTTTAGCTGCTACTAGGACAATGTCTTTCCCTGTCATTTTGATTCCAGTGATTATGCTATGCTATACCAGTCTTAATGATTACCATGAGGTTTCTTGTTGTCTATTAAATGCAGCATCTCATATGGGATATTTCCACCACCAAAGAGAATCAAGTCAGAGCTGTACTCTAAACTTTCTGCTACTACTAATTTATGGAAAATGCTCATTACTACAAAAACAGTGTGTGGAATATCTCCATTGCACTGCATGCAGGACATTAGGATATGCAATTTAAAGTTTCATGCAGTCCCACTTTGCAAATTTGGCCAGTAAAGTGGACTCTAACTTCCCTTAATGCCCAGAATGCAATGTATTTCCTTACTGACTTCAATGCTAAAACTCATGGAGAACAGTGAAAATATGCCGGAAAGGTTTCTAAAATTACCGTTAATCATAATCATAGTAATTATATCAATTTTCAGCAATAGCATAGTAATGACAAATTTCCCTTTTTCTGCAGCTCTCATATCATCCACCCATTCATCCATCCATCCATCTATCCATCTATCCATCCACATGCATACTATGGTGATGACATTTAAGATTCATGAAAGCTAAGTAATGCTAAGTGGAACAATAAGTTGTAAAATATGTATTGTTTAAGAAACCTGTAGCGAATTTGCACATTTGCACAAGTTCTATAAACTCCATTTTAATATATTCCTAGCATTTCTTTTTTCATTTTTAATGCCACTAATATCAAAAAGTAGGTTCATAAATGTATTACCGTGTTCAGAATGTATTTTCCTAACAGGTAGCCAGCAAAAATATTAAATGTTCAAGTCAACCTTTAGAAAGGTTTGCATTTTTTTAATTAAACTGTTCCAGCTGCAGCTCAGTCCTCCTAAAATATGCTAAAAATAATTTATTCTTTGAAAAATCTTCTCAACACAAATTGTTTAGTGGAACTGAGACAAATCATTTGACAGCAGCCTTCATAAATGCATAACCAATTCCCAATAAAAATTACATTCAACCAATATTATGAGTACAAAAAAGACAAAAGAGTGAATGCAATTTTGTTACAACCCCTGTACAGGTTGTCACATAAATACAGATTACATATGACAAATATAGTATCCCATAGCAATAAACTGCAGCCAGCATGCGTTTTGGTTTAAGCGAGCCATAACATCAGTCAGTGACAGATGGTCCTGTCACGGTACAAACAGGGACAAAAAACATGGAGAGTGTTTCTATGTTTGGTGCTCAGAATTTACCCCACAGCTCTTATACAGTGGAAACAAATGGATGGAGATTTAACTGTATCTCAAACAGTCATCTGCTGCAACAATAAGGCAATATTATTATTTTCAGCATCATGTATGAAAAAAAAATCAGGGCATATTTGTCTCAGAGCCATCTAAAAACCACTGAGTGTCTCATTGTAGCAATGCTGAAGTGCATCACTGAACCTCTCACTGTTGTATCAGAGCTATCATTATTATGATGGTTTTATGGAAGCTTATAATGTGCAAAATAGCCAGCTGCACAGACCATGTCTACATCAGTGTTTGAAAAGTAAAGTAAATCCCATGTACCAAGAAACTGACTGGTAGCCAGAAAGTTTGTACGTGATTTTCCCTGACCTAATTCAGTTGTCCAGATTTCAGATATATATACATTTTCTGATTAATGATCAGAAAATGTATATATATACATGTATTAATAACTACGCTCAAATACTTCAAATACTTGCAAACTTCGTTGCTCCAAGCCAAAAATTCTGTGCAAGTTACCTAGCAACAGGTTGTTGTTAGGTAACCAAAGAGTGAGTGAGCTAGTTGATGCCACCAACATATCTTAGCCACGAGATGTTGAGCAGGCCAGATAAAGCCTTTCCTCTGCCTCACAGCATCTCCCAGAATGCTGTGCGGATCTGGTTCGGAGCTTAGTGAAATTATTGAATATTCTAATGTGATATCTATTGATAGTGATCTTGTGTCTTTCGTCATATTGTTACTGATTTATTGTCTTATATGTACAGAGCCAACTGTAAAACACAATCCACATGTGAGATGCATCTTCTGCTTTGATCATAATCTTTTCTACTCTGCATCATCATGGATGAACATTAATGTAGATGTGAAAATCATTATTATTTGCACAGAGCGTGAGTGAGATTACCTTCTTGGCAACTAAGCTACTTATAGGAAAGTATTTAAGCTTTAGATGTTTTGTTTATCTCTTTCTTTCATGCTTTCAAAATCCAAAACAACAATCCAACAGAGACCCACAAGAAGTGGTAAAAACAAACAAGAAACAAGCAGGAATGGACTTAAGAATCTATCGTCAAGGGCTCAGTTAACCCCGGTGGGCTTCTCCTAAATGTAGGCTGAGGCTCTTCCTTTCATCCAGCTCCACTCTCCTCCTCCTGCAGCTCTGCCACGGTCCCTGTCTACTGCTTAATGTTCCCTCTCTTACTCATATTTTCAGTGTCTTTAGCTCAGACCGTTTGGAGTGGATGAAAAGCATTATCCTCTTAATTGCTACAGCCAGCCAAAAATACACAGATGGACAGATGCAACACAAAGCAAAGGGAGAAAGGACAGAAGGACAAAATGTGAGATAATTAAAAAATGAACAAAGAGAAAGTAAGGATCAAAGATGTTTTATTTATAACGCAAACCAGGGATGGGCAACCAAATGCTCTTCCAATGCTTTGTTATGAGCCCAATCATTAAACAATCCTTGCGTGTAAATTTAGACCTGGTTTTCTACAGCTATTTATGAAACAAAATCTGAAAACCTGGAAAATATTTGTTTTTAGAACAAGATTTTGGACCTTTCCAGAACTTTAAATCCATCTTCTACATGACCTTATGGTTTCTTGTCCTTAAAGTTGTGCTTTCTACTTAGTGAAAGAAATAATTGCACAGATTTAAAGATTATAAATTCCTGCAAATCAAATTTTTCTGTAAATTACAAATTAAAGTAATAATGATTGAGCAAATTTAAAACAGAAGTGATTTACAATGACTGAAAATGCAAAAAGAAAAACAAAATTAAATATTTGCTGGTTTTAGCTTTGCAAGTCACATTTATTGTGCACTACTCCTAATCTTCAAACAAGAAATGTAATACTGATTAAGGGGTGCACAGAGAAGCTCACAGTAGACTGGAATCGTCCAATTTTAAGCCTGATCAATCCTGATCTGTCGTGTGCCAGTCAGAAAGTCAAGAATCGATCTTTTTCTCATCAGTGAACTCACTGAGATAAGCTCAAACAAATCATGGTAACAGCAACATCCCACAACTGGAGGAAGACTTTAGGCAAGTTTTATCAAGGAACCTCAAGGATGTAAGAGGAAATTATGTTCTCTACACATCCAGAAATATATAATACAAGCTCCAACAGAGTTTCAGTTGATAAAAAAAAAATACTGAACCTAGAAGATTACAGAAATATGTCTGTCTCAACCTCTGACTATCATGCAAACTGCTGGATTTGAAAACACTGGCAGCCTGTTAGAGGCAGAGATCAAGAGAGATTTCACACACATGCTGCTGTTTATATATAATAGTGCTCAATGTGCTAATCTTTTAATAGTAGATGTTAAAGACATTTTACAAACTCAAATCATTTCCTCTGTTTTAAAATATCTGTAAAACCATGTAACAAGATGTGATACTGACTTTGTTCTAAATATAATTAACAAGTCACCCCCAAGCAGAAACCCACAGAAAATATCATCAAGTGTTCTTAGAATATTTTCTTGTACTGTAGTTGCATTCATTTTTTAGACACACAGTGCCAAAGACAAAACTGTCTATCGTAGCTGAGCAGACCACAAGATACATTAATCAACTCCAGTCCAGCAATGGTAACATGGATGTTGTTAATTAAAAAAAACATCCATTTGTTTAATGGACGCTTTGAAGTGGCTGAGTGGAAAACAAGCACATACTTTCCTTGAAGCACAGTGGAGACTTTAAGTGTTGAGGTATTTTTGATTTTGAAAAACTCTGGCTCAGCTAAGAGCATATTTTAGCTTAAGCTGCTGGCACATTCTGTCTTATTGCACCATGTTTGTGGGACGATTAAATAAGACAGGTTAGGTGGATCAAAAGAGGAGCAAATAAAAAGTGTTTTATAAAATATCAGGTCCCGTTTTTGAAGTCTGTGTGTCACTTTTGAAATTGCCCCATTTTCTCTCTGTGTATTTTGGAATACACACACAATACATGATTTAATTGTTTTAATTAGCTCAGGATCAGTGTATAAACATTCAATGGCCTAAGAATTAAGCATCAACCAAATTAAGATTGAGGTGGAGTCATTTAAAGCAGCTCCAAGCATGCAGAGGTGAGTGAATCTTCATCAGTGCAAACTGAGAATCTGCATAGTGCAACATGAAATTATTAAGTTTTTGCTAATAACTATGAATAATTTTGACATGTTCCTAAATGCTGCCAGCTTGGCTTATACTAGAGCAGTACATAAGTAGGAAAGTGATTCTGCAGTATTACAATATTTAAGGCAATCACTGTATATGACCAAGCCATCGAAACAGGGATAGTCAATAGCATCACTACAATATCAGTCCTTAAAAATTGCACACACACTTATATACAATTCTGAAAAATTAAGAGACCACTTAATATAATCAGATTTTACACTTTATAGATATATTTTTGAGTATATTTTGATATATTTTGTTTTGTTGTTTTTACTGTCAAAGGCCTAAGTCCACAGCCTAATAGGATCAATTCCCCATTTGGTTAAATCTACTGCATCTATTAGAACAAAAGTCAGCTGTAATGTCTCACGAACACTTAAGCCAGAGCTAAGTGAGCTCTTCTCCCTTATACATCTGGGCATCCTGTTGCTCAGTGCATGCATGATGGAAATAATAGTGAAGACTAACACTAATCCCCCTGAGATCAGAAGGGGAGAAAGCTAGCAGCAGGGGGACTAAAGGCCCTGTGCAGATGGTCCATAAAGGAGAGGAGAGAACGACAGTAGAGAAAGGGATAATGTTAGGGGCACAAAATTCAGGCAACAACAATATGTGTGTGTGTGTGTGTGTGTGTGTGTGTGTGTGTGTGTGTGTGTGTGTGTGTGTGTGTGTGTGTGTGTGTGTGTGTGCCTGTGTCCATGCGTGCGTGTGTGTGTGTGTGCGTGCGTGTGTGTTAGGAGGGATGAAGAGGAATGGCGGATAGGGGAATTGAGCCAGGAAGACAGCACTCGAGCACTGCCCGCTGTTGGCTCTCTGCAAGCACTCCCTGGACACTGAAAATAATGCTTTCTCTCCATATTTCTATCTGACACACAGGCTACCAACCAAGTACAAACACGTTATGCGTGCATAAAGAGAGACAAGTGCACAAATCATAAACTGAAACAAAATGCTTCAGCGTTACTACAATGTAGCTCAACATGAATATAAATTTACATGTCACATGTTCACTGCATTTCCATATCAGAGCAACACAGAGAAAAAATACATAGGGGTTTTGAAACCAAACACTGCACTTCAGTTACCCTAAAGGGCATGCCGTTGAATTTTGCACAATGCTGTGTGCAAAAATAATACAGCAGATAAACACATAAGGACAAACAGACACACACATAAGCACATGGCATATTGCTGAAGCTAAATGGAGACAGGGGACAACTGTGAGACAGCATGAGAGCTGGCAGTGACCACGGAAACATCATGGAAAAAACACAACCTCAACAAACAGCTACAACAGCAGGGCACCACAACGGTCACAAAGAATGCACGTTGACAGATCGTCGCCGTTTACCTTTTTGTTCGTCGAAACATGTTTCTCGCAGCAGAATGATGTGTTGCCAGATAAACATGAGAGCAGCACAGCCACAATTGCTTTTACAGAAATAAACACACACACACACACACACACACACACACACACACACACACACACACACACACACACACACACACACACACAGAGAGAGAAAAAGGCAGTCAAGAAGCAGCAATTACGCTCCACGATGGCATGACATCTTCCCTTGGCCACTTACACACACAAACACAGCCTCAAACTGTCCCTTAATGCTCCCACAGACTCTGCACAAATGAGTATTTCTTCAGGGGTCCGTGCAAAAAGTGAAAAAAGACTCGGAGGTGTCATCTGTGTTACAGCTGCAAGCAGATTAGAATTTAGACAAGGAGAGCAGAGGCAGACAGAGAGAGCGGGCTGCCGAGCATCCCTCTCTAAAGGAGAGAGGACTGTGGGGCTGATCTCAAGGGTATCGTGCCAAACCAGGAAGTGCACAGTGACAAAGGGGGGAGTTGGGCACACAAAAAGAGAGGGAGTGAGAGAGCATGTGTTTGCTCTCATCATCGTCATCGAAACAGAAGTATGTCAGTAAGATATTGGAGAGATATGGGAATTTGAAGGAAAACCAGTGAGAGAAGCAAAAAGGAAACTGACTACTATAGTATTAGTGGCATAAAAGACACTGACTGGTGAGGGCATCAGCATAATTAATGCTGATGAACTCAAGTGAACTTAACCTTTTTGCTTTTTTTTGGCAAATATACTTCTAAAAATGTGTTTAAAAGTGGCAGGATCTTCTTTGATGTTTATGCAGCTGACAGCTGACTGTCAACGCAGCAGGGCAACGACTCAAACATACATGATGTCAAGAGTGAAGCACTTACTGTCATATCAAGGCTCACAGTTACAGCTTAAACTGATATAGCACTATCTAGTTGAAATATGATGACTTTTTAATATGGGGACATCTTGTAATGATGAGATTTGTTACACGTTTAATTGTAAAATGAAAAAGAGTAATAATTAAGGATGTCTATATTTCATATTATTTTATAGACAAAATATCTTAATACCTCTGTGACACTGTTGTTTTCCATTGGCGTAATAAGACAAAGCAATTAAGCTTTAGCATTGCCTTCCCACACAGTTGCACACTAATTTCACACTTTAACCCTCACATCCTCAGTTGACCCTGAATATGAAAACAAATCAAAAGAGACAGAGATGCCTGGTGCAGCAGGAACTAAATTCAGAATGAAGTGCCTCAAAAGCCAGAGAAATAATTCAGACATGTCAGAAATCCATGTCCCTCTAACTGTGCAAAAGAAAACAAATTTTCAATATGCCAACAGTGTATAAAACAATGTGACAGTAATTGAAGAAAACCCATTCTCAGTTTTGCTGACCTTTAGTGTACTGTGTCACCTACATCAACCTCTTCATAATACTATTGCTATACAACACTACATCTGTCATCAGTATCAGACTAATGATAATATAGGATCAGTCTAACAATACTTCCTGGTTAAACGTAAATAAGCCATGGATAATCTGAAGAAAATAACATAGACATATGGGATACAGGGAGAAAAACAAAACTAATTTCAGTGGAATGGAATTATAATTTTTATTTTGCTACCAATAATTAACTGCTTTCTCATCACTGGCAGTCACAGTATTTAATCATCAGTCTGTGGAGTGACACAAATGATGCGGTTCTTATTAAAAAGCAAAATGAAAGCAAAAAACTGAAGCACAGAATATCTGCAGACATTTCTTTTAAAAAGTACAGAAATGAGTCACGCAGTTTACTGAGTGGCATGTTACTTGATTACTATAAACAGGGGGATGTTATTGTTCTGAATCATTCCCTTGACTGCTATTTATTGCTGCATAAGCATCAACTATGTTCATCTCCAGTTCAAAAAAGTCACAAACATGCCAATTACTTCTACCTGACTAACTTTTTTTTTCTCTAAAAAATGGGCTCATCTTCCATAAGTAATTAGTAGGTGCCTCAAGATCTGTTCTCAGATATTTTCTATAATTACCTACTGTGCTGTGAAAAACTGTTTGTCCCCTTACAGATTTTTGCCTTTTGCTTTTTGTTAAATGCAAAATTTTAAAGTCAGCAAACATATTCTGAAATCTGATAATGGTGACCTTAAATGAGTAAACACAATTGGTGGTTCCCTTTTTATTTCATCAAAGTTGGTTCAAATTTGTAAAAACAAAACAAACACAGAGCTTAAAAATACTGAGCGGATGCATGTAAACATCCCTCTGCTGGACCAGTCAAATCAATAAATAATTTCGATAAGGTTACCCGGCAACATGAAGTAGTCTAAAGCACACTACTAAAATTACTCAAAGATATCACAAAAGAACCACAAAGTATATAAAGCAACCAAGGTCGTGTATGTCTTTCCTCATAATTGAAAACTCTAGTTTGTATTTACTCCAGGCAATCCAACTTTATTTATGAAGCACATCAAATAAACAGCACAGGACCAAAGTGCTCAATGGTTGAATAGGTTACGAACAAAACCTCATTATGACACATAATATACAAGTAAACAACCTTATAATAAAAAATAATAATATTAAAAAAAATCTACATAAGAATCTCTTAAAAACATCTCACCTGGTGTCTAATCCCAGGGTAAACAATGTGTTCTCAGAGGAGATTTACAAGAAGACACCTGTCTAAACTTGAGAGCAGCAAAAGCATGAAGTCCACTTAGTTTATTGTCAGTCCTACAATAAGGAGTAGCTGGTAGAATATCAAGACAGCAATTTATAATCTTAGAAATTAGGGCTGTCACGTTAACATGTTAACGCATGTGATTAATCTAAAAAGGTTTAACGCGTTACCTAGATTACAGCAGCAAATTAAATGGTTTTGTATTGCCCTCAACAATATAGAGGTGCAAAAAAAGAGCAAGGAGAATCACACTGGTGTGCTCAGTGGCAAAATGTACTTTATAACTCACTATGCAAAGTTAAGTGTGGTCAATAACCGTGATCATTCACAGCGCTAGTGATTAATCTGATTACATTTTTTAATCGCTAATAGAAATACACCAGCAGATAAAAACAGTGCACAGTTTCACAAAAACATAGTTAAAATTTTTCTAAGAAGCAAGTTGGCACCCTGCATGAATCCAGGTATTGTCTGTAAACCCCAGAGTCGCTCTTCACTGTCCGGCCGAGAGAGATGTCACTCTGCTGCGTGCATATTCCCTCTGTCCCTCCCTTTGAAACCAATCCACCAAATGTTAAAGCTGAAGCCGGGTGACAGTTGCACAGTAGTGCTGAAGGGAGTAATTCAATAATGGATGCCGTCTCTAATGTGGGAGTCTGGATGGATGAAATATACATGGGAGAGAAGAGGAGGGCGGAGGGAGAGGGAAGGGGGTGATATCACTGTAGCACAGTGGGAGGTCAGAGACGGTGATGAGGATCATGATATCATATAGAAGATGGGACTAGTGTTCCTGTGCCTCAATGCTTTTCTGAAACATTAAATCTCATATTTGTTGTCCTGGCTGTCTTTTTCCATAACAGTTAAACCCACAGTGCAAAACTTCAACAAGACATAATGAGAAAAACACAACAGCAGGAGCAGCACCACAAAGGGGGTGAACTTCCGGCCCTATAGTCTCCCTCATGTCTGGCTGTGACATCTGCCACTCCACCACAAAAGGTTACAGGTCACTGACAAAACGCACACACACACTCCTATCCACTGACTGAAATTAGGAGTGCACACATGATTTTCACGTACCAGAATGCGCATACGCGGAGGCGACCAACACTGTGAGCGACAAATTCAGCATGTATCCATACACACGTTTATTTTATTACACTGATGGGGCCGTTTTGCACAGCGATGCTCGTTTGGCTTCCGTTTTTAAAGAGACAGCACCATTTTAATTTCCAGTTGCGCTTGCTTGTTCACCTCAGAGGAACTCAATACTGTGCTTTGGAGAGCAGTGAATAGCTAAAAGGAAAAATCGTTTTCAATGATCAACTATTAGAACGATAAAAATGATTTAAGCTAAACATCAACAAGGACATGCAACTGGAATTTGATGTGGAAGATTTTCCTTCCGAGCTCATTGTAGTGTTGTCAGCTGCCTACTCAAACTACCTTCTGACTCACTGGTTGTTTCAATAATACAGGAGGATTTTGAGAGTAGAGCATGAAGTTTTAAAGCCTGTTACTCTTTGGCTAATGCATCTGGAGATCCCTGACCAGTCACCAATTTGGACAGACTGTTGTCTGTAAATGTAAACACGGGAAACAGTCAATAAAACATTTTTTTTCATAGTTACAGCTACATACAGACAGAAGATGTATGTACTGAGGTAGTCCTGGTACATAGATGTTTGGAACTAAACCAAGCAGAGACTCTATTTCCTGATTTCTGTCAAATTAAAATGCACACATTTGCACTGTATTTGTTTCAAGCCATCAGGTTTACATACATACATACACATATAATTGTACATTTTGTTATCTTATCTCCTTTGAAGTTATTAATATGTGTGTGAGAAACCGGGTCAGTCTTTGTTCGTGAGCCCAAACATGGCCAGCAGGAGCAGCAGTAAAAACAAATTAGTGATTTAAATTAAGGAAGAGATTGCTGCTTCAGCTGAAAAAAGGCTTAATAGTCTCACAATTAAATGAAATAGTGGGAGGAAAGGCCATTGAAGTCCTTGATCTGATTTCATAGAGAATAAATGGTATTTCAGCACCATGGACAGAGACTAAAAATTTGCTTGTTTTTCTTTTTAACAAATACTTCACAGTTTATTTGCTGCAACTGTCAAACAAATGCTTTCTCCCTTAAATACTGCATTCAACTTTATTTAATCTCTCTCCTTTCTAAATTATAAATACAAACAGATTGCAAAACTTCGATATTAATCACTTAATGAATGAATGTATTAATTGAAGCCAGATTTGTCAGGTTTTCTCTGACATTGGACATGTGCTGTAAAGCTGCTGCAGAATGTCAATAACCGAATTTAATGTTGACACTTGAAAGGAGAAGCTAGGACAAAAGGTTAAAATCACAACTAAGAGACTCCTTCCCTCTCTTGAGTCAAGGAATTACTCTAAACTAATGCAAACTGTCTGTTATTCCCTGACAGATATTGATCAATGTGATTTTTTTGACACTAGGAAAATCTTTTAAAAAAACACACATGTTCACTGTGAACACTGCAGTGTTCCCCTCTCTTCTTGAACCCTCTGACCCCCCCTCATCCAGAAAGGCCATTGGGGTGAAAGCAGAGCTCTCCCGCGGCTGACTGTTCATCGCACAGTTCACTGGTGCAACAGATTGGGCGGCAGAGGAGCTCTCCAAGTGAAAGGCCTCACACAAAGCTGAAACACGCTGAAGTTGAAAGACAAGGCAGACAGAGTACAATAACCCCACTTGACCATGACTTCCTATTACAAAACAGGAGAGAGTCTGGATCTCTGAAAAAAAAAGCTATTTGTCTTCATTTGTAGCTCAGCCTCTGTGCTTTCTACTCAATAAAAGCCAAATGTTTGAAAATGGGAAGCACAAAGGAATCATCTGGAGATGCAGCAGTCAGGATTTAGCTGATACGGATTTACAATTTTCCTTGATGTGATTTTTAAGGATTTTATAGTTAATTTCCATTAGATGAAGGTCCCACACATTCATCTGATGAATTGTTGAACTAAACAAAGAACCATGTTAAGTTTCCTTAAACTTAACATGCTTAAGTTTAAGGAAACTTAAGCATGTTAAGTTTCCTTAAACATGCTTAAGAAAACTTAAGCATGTTAAGTTTCCTTAAACATGCTTAAGGAAACTTAAGCATGTTTCCTATGCTTAAGTCAATAGCATAGGAAACATGCTATTGACTTAAGCATTTTCAGACTCAAAATTGAGAGAGTTGTTGCTTTCAATGGTGTTACTGGCCTATCACCAACCAAAAAAGATCCATCCATCCATTTTCTTACACCCTTGTCCCTCAGTGGGGTCGGGAGGGTTGCTGGTGCCTATTTCCAGCTAACGTTCTGGGCGAGAGGCAGGGTCACCCTGGACAGGTCGTCAGTCTGTCGCAGGGCAACACAGAGACACAACCAATCACACACATATAGAGAGAATTTGGAGAAGCCAATTAAGCTGACAGTCATGTCGGCTTAATTGGCTGCAGACCAATTCACTGCAGGCTGGGAATTGAACCCATAACCTTCATGCTGCAAGGCAACAGTGCTCCCAACTGCGCCACTGTGCAGCCCAAGGGGGAAAGTTAAATTGTTTTATCTTTTTTTGTTGAATCTTTAGTGTTAACGTGATTATTTTTGAGAAGAGGATGATGGGGACACGTAATCTAAAATTTAAATATTTAAATATGATGCATAGTTCACTATTCTGTGAATGAGTGCAACTACACATGGTTAAATTATTACATATTGCAATTTTTAGAAAGAAAACTTGCAAAGTTTTTATGTAAATAGAACAAAGGGGCAAGATGCAGTAAATCCACAAAAGATATATATTGCTACTTTCTCTATTGGTGTCCATGAGAACATCAGTAAATATAAATGGGAGTGTTTTTAAAAGCAGTATTTCTGTTTGTAGTCATAGTTACCAAAAAGAGACTGAATAGAAGTTAATAGTTTTTTTTCCATGTTCACATTTTTACAATAAATATCACAAAATATTGTGATAAAACTGTGATAGACTATTACAGGTCCAAGTCATTCACATAGAATGTGGAAGATGGTCAGATGTAAGAAACCTTTATCTAATTAAATCAAAATTTACTAGGAAATAGCAAGGGAAATTTGAAAATATATTATCAGTTTCTTCTACAAGGATCACTTGTCAGGTTTATGTTTCATGCCTCCCAAAATATTCAGACATTTGCAGTCAGTGGAGACAGTTCTCTTCAAAAGAAGCTTAAAACTGTCAACTAAAAATGGAACAATCTGACAAAGGTATTTCACCTGATGTACACTGAATAAAGATACAATCTTATGAATATCAGAAAATCTGACTACAACAAAAACACTGAAATATTAATGCATGCAAGTATACTGGCAAGAACAATTAATCAACAAAGGAACAAAGGAAACTCAAGAACACAAACTCAGAAATATTTAGCCAACACCAAAAAAAAAGAAGCTGTTGAAGATGCTTTATACATCTGACAAACTTTAAAAGCTTCCATGTTCTTTACACAGCCTAACTCAAAAAAGAGGAAAGTTGATCTTACCTGCTACTTTTTCGGGGCAGAGGTAAATCCTTCTGGTGAGGAAGACCAATCAGGAAAAAGAGAGAAAAGGGGCAGAGGGAGAAAAAACAGATAACCCATGTTAGATCAATTTCAGATGGGATTAAATAGATGGCAGTGTCTTCAGATTGCAGGAGGAATAGAGGATTTGTCCTTATATTTCTGAAGTGATGGCAAGCAAAAACAAAAACATGCTTGACTATGATCACTTTACACCAGCTTAGGAAATGTTACATCTGGGTTACACAGGGTACAATTTTTATATCCTGGCTATAGTTTGATGCAATAAGGAAAGCAGTTTGACTTTATATGGTACTTTCAACAACTTTTTAAAACTATTTAATTTTTTTCATTATTTTTGACAATATTTCTGTTGTAAACAAAAGACGCCATTGTAGCTCAGTCAGGTTTGACTCCTAAGCACAGATGGTGCAAATAAAGCCTCTTTCTATTTTTTCTTTCCTGTTCCTCTTTGCAATAAAAGGTGCCAAAAATATGACTCCATCCTTTGTCTTTATACATTTTGTTGCTCTCTTAACAAAATGCAAGCAAGAACAATATTTTAAACAGCTAATAACCTAAATTTACTGACCTAGGTTTGTGCCCCTCGCTATGTCACCCATAAAAGCAAGTGACAGTAACTTACCAGCTTTACACAAATAAATCAACAGTTATATAAATTAACATCCGAGATCAAAGAAGTAGCACATTATTGTAAATAGTTTCCAAGATTGCAGAATTGAAATCACTGGATGCAATTTAGTGTTTAGATTAATTTGAGTTTAACTCCATTCTGATGTTGTTTTGAAACGTCTCCATTCATGTCTAGGGTGGCTGAAAGGCCGTTTGAAAACCGATCCGTCCTAAGTGCTCTGAGACTTCAAAGCTTCAGGAACCAGCAGGTTGAGTGGAGCCAAAGTCAATAGAAAAATTGTTGCTGCTATATTTATGACATTGGGAAACAACAGCAACGACCCTGATGTGATTAGGTTCTGCTGCAATGAATCTGTACACTGCTTGTTGTCCATTTGTTTGTAACTTAAAACCATTGAACATTCAGTTTATATAAGATCAGATGACTCAGTTTCTATTGCCAGCCTGCCATACTTTACTTGTCAAGACATTTTATACTGCTTAATGGCTTTGCAACAGCAACAAAAAATCTTAATGTTTGTGGATTTTAATTTCACTCAAATGACAGAGAAAGAAATGAAGGCATGACTGTGACATAAAATAAAAGCAAGTGACAATGCATAAAAAGGCCACAAAAATAAAAATGGAAAACAGGTGAAAATATGATCAAAACAGATGAAGCATATTTTGATTTCAGATTGGCTCAGTCAAAGTCCAGCACTAATACAAGCTGGACATTTGAGGCAAGACTTGAAATTGCTGTTTGCGCCTTATCTGACTGAGGTTGTGCTATTTTGCATGGAGAAATGGGGAAAATGTATCTGTAGATATGCACAGCTGGTAGAGACAGCTGCAACTGGTGCAAATGGTGTGTTTATAAAGTATTTCACTTCATAATTTTGTTCTGGTTTTTGTTTCTAAAAACTAAAATAAAAATAAAAATGTGGGTCTGGAAAATACGCAGTCTCCTTTAGCTGACATTCAGTTAATTAAATTTCAAATGTTAGAGATTAAAAACCACTTAGAGTTGCATCATAACATTTTTAGAAGAGCACATCAACCTTTTTTTTTCAATGAGAGTGAGATCATCTGTTATGGTGAGCTCTTTCTGGGATGCTAATACACTACATCATCAAGAGGAAGTAAGCTTGGCCAGGGTGACTCAGAGAGAGCCCCATAGGAGTCTTGTCCGTGTGTGTGTGTGTGTGTGTGTGTGTGTGTGTGTGTGTGTGTGTGTGTGTGTGTGTGTGTGTGTGTGTGTGTGTGTCTGGATATGGGGTGATATGCCTGGCTAATGGATAAAGCCGCCAACACCTGCTCCCTCTCAAAATCTGTCCAATCCACAGACATCGTGTGCGCTGTTGCCATGGCACTGGTCATCGCATCATTTCTATCTGTCAGAATTCAAGTAAAAACAATAATGCATTAAAGTTTTGAGCATTATTCCTTTACTCGTACTACAAATCATTGAATTCAGAAAGTGTATATATTCTAGAAGAGTGACAGAAAATGAACAGTTACAACTAGATGGTTACATCTAGACCTCCAAACGGTTCATAATAAAATCCACTATTAGTATTCATGACTTTGGACACAATGACAGATGTGGCAGATTCTCTTGTCATATAACTATATAAACAATTTCATGCCAGAGATGGAGGTCAACATATTCCTACTGAATAGGAATATGTTGACCTAGAGAGTAGCTCAACATATTGACATATTGAAAGCCCACCAATATTCATTAGCACTGGTTTTTGCATCACTTTGAATGATGCAAGATAAAAACTTCTACAGCAGCATCCTGTTGTAATTAGGGCATGGAAAAGTGACATCAGACATTACTTAGTGTGCCTTCTTTTATCAGACCACAGCTTCTTTATAAGGAGGCTAAGAAAGGGTTTCCAAATGATGATTTCATTTATTAAGGGGAAAAGCTATCCAACAGTTATTCTGTAAATTTAATTGGATGCACCATCTTTGGGATCAACAACTGCAATCAAGTGTTGGCAATAACGAGTAACGACTCACTGGTCTTCCAGATTTAATTTAATTTAATCACAATTTAGAGTAACCAAATGACCTCTTTCAAGTGATGCCACAGCATCTGAATCTTATTTAAGTCCAACTTTTAACTAGGCTACTTCAAATTGTCTGCATTTATTTATTTTAAGCAATTCTAAAGAAGGTGAGCTTGTCCTGCTATGTGGATGACCTTAATATCACAAACTTTTTGGTCAAATGTTCGTAAGCTGCATTGAAGTACAGTAATTATGGCAAGTTGTCCAGTTCCTGGAGGGGGCAAAGCCCATCACAAATCTGCATGTAAACCAAAATAATCTAGAGACGACTAATAACTAATGAATAAGTAGTGAATTGGATCGTCTACATGCACAATACAGCAGTAATTTCCCAACAAATGACTGAAAAGGTAAAGACTCATAATGTCGCAATAGCTCAGCGAAAGTCCAGACTTCGATCTGATGGAAATGTAGTGGTGGGATCCTATAATTGTATAAAAAGGTTACTTCAATTTATTGATTATTCCTTAACTGGGGCATATTTGTTTTTGTGTGTGTCTAACTTTGTTCCGAGTAACAACTAATTACAGTTCCTAGAAGAAGAAGCTAAGATAGTAGCTTTCTGAGAGGACTCTGAGAGTCTTTAAGAGTAGCTGCACTTCCATTGACCATGTAATTACACAGTGTGACAATTTGAAAATAAACGTCAAATGGCAATTAAAAGCTTTAGTTTTTCAAGAAAAGGTTTTGGCGCTAGGATGACGTTGCATCACAATTGGTTTGTACAGCAATAGAAACATTGCATTATGAGTCACGTGATCAACAACCAGATGTCGCCACTGGAGCAAATCCTGAAGAAGGAGACAGGAAGTAGCTGGAGGAAAACAGCGCAGCCTGTTTTTTAATTACTTACTGCAAAAACAAACTTATTCATGTGTGATTTTAATTGCGTTTCTTAAGTAATGGAAACTCCGCAATTACAAAATTGTGTTTTCTGGACATTTTCCACACATTTGCAATGGACATGCAGCTAATGAGGGTCTTGATCATTTCTAACCGTATCCTAATGTATAAGACCTTGCCACTGAAAGCAGGTGTTCTGTTTTTGCCATTTAACTATAGAGGGGATACAAAGGACAGACAGCAAGCAAAGGCATAAAAATGTTGCTATGCGGGGCAAATGTCCTGGAAAAATTACAAGGCGTCTGCTCAGTTTTTACTGCCAAACTAACAGCAGGCTCCAAGGCACAGTGTATTCCTTGGTTTAATGATCTTTTTTAGTTTTTTTTTACAAAGCCTTAAATTTAGAGTTGCGCCATCCAAAATCTCAAGTCATATATTTGTTTCACATGGATCTTAAAACTGTAATACATGAATCTTTCTATTTTTTTAATCTATTTTAGTGATTAGATTGTAAATAACTTATTTTGTTTTCTCAGGCTAAGAATTTTTCATTTATTCATAAAACACAATCTGGATCTAATATGGGTTTTTTTTCCAGGCTTATCTCTCTAAGTTCAAAGCCAAACTTTTTCTGATTAACACTGACATCAGAAGGACATGTTGAGACAAAACAAAGCAATGAGTGACAAGACTTGGCACAGAGAACTGGGTCCTCGCAGTGATCACACTCTTATCCCCTGTGCTTAGCATATTGGAAATGGGCACACTGCCCAGAACAAAAATATTGGACAAATTATGCTTCCAAGTGTGTGTAAATAGAGCACTATATACTCCTACCTCACAGAGGGATGAGACATGCTTTTCTTTGTCAGCGTGAGTAAAAGAGCATATGGGTTAAGCATAAGTGTACTCCACAAACACCTACAGTTGCACAAAGATGTTTTGCCTGAGATGAAATCGACTTGCATTACTCAGACACAGTCATACAGTTACAGTCAAATAAAAATGCACCAATTGATGCTGCAGATCACAGCGCTGATCATCTTTTAAGCTGAACTACTTTCTATTTTTACAGGCTTCATTACAAACTAAATTATTACCCTGAGGCCTTATCTCACATCCAACTAGGTTGGTTGCAGATCAGATTACTTTGTGATAAAAGGAGAGTTGGGCAGCACTCTTGTTTTTATTAAACCATTCTCACGTTTACGATCAAGATATAGATAAAATGTGTTATCTTTATCTTCCATGCTAAAATCTCTGAGCTATTTCTGAAAGTTTTTTAAAAAATCACTCGTTTTCTAAGCTACATCACTTTGCAATACAGTGTTATTTAAGCTGTAACAAATTAACAGTTTAAATCAAAGGCACATTGTAAATTAAGTTTGTTTTTCTTTGCTGTTGTTTTTTTACTGATTAGGCAGCACCGTAAAATACGAACAGTGTAGTCCAGATCTGGTTTGAGAACATTTGGAAACAGCTTTTTTTTCTTTCTAAAAAAAATCTCAATATGTTGCTACATTAGAAATGATCCTGGTAGTATGTTGAGAAGTTAACTTTTTTTGGTTGTGTAAAAAAAATATAGAATCTTTAGATAAAATTAACAACAGAAAGCCTGAGAAACCGCTATACTTTTACCAAAGGCCAAGAATAGAAGCTGGCTGTGACCCATCCATTCATCGCCATTTCATCTAATTTATCATTTTTTGTCGTTTTGCAACTAAAATTACATTTTAGCTCCTGCCCTTTTATGATTACAATGACTGCAGAAAAAGCTCAGGTGAAAATCTCGGGACAAAGTATTTTAAATATTAACAGAATGAAGGAGTCAGAGACAAACAGCAGACAGGAGCCATGCTTCATCTGTTTAGTATCCTCCTAAAGGAAGTGCATTGAAATGATTGTCATGAGTCTAGCCTGCACCATGCAAACGTAAAGGAGTAACTTATATTACCTCCTCCAGACTCAGACATTTAAACAGCCTCTCTAATAACACGCAGCTGCTGCCTTCTTCCAGTCCATGCTGCCCCCACCCATCCCACTACCCTCAAGCCTTTCAGCTTGTCCTGCTGCTGGTGGTTGCTCTTCCTCCCTGAGGGCACACAAGGCTCTTAGGCCACCATTAAGTCTTGCTAATGGGCCTGACAACAGCACCACATCCTCAGCATTTAGACCTTCTCTGTGTGAGATATGGATATTGATCACTTCAGTGAAAATGGAGAGCGCAGGCTTGGGGTGGGAGTCAATTTCATATCTGCACAGAGGCATGAATATTGTCCATTCACACTGGGAACTCTGGATTCTGGTAATGGCTGAGGTACAAATGGTAACTTGGGTAATGTATCCAGAATAACACTTCAACACCGTGGATTTATATGCATATATAAGAAAGTTTCTTATAAATAGACATCTATCCCAGAATGAATGTTTTTCTAACTTGCTATTAAACTGCAGATGAATCACTTCTACAGTGCTTTCTGCCAAATGTGCCTGAATTATCAGTGACCAAGGTACTGTAGGTGTTTAAAAAGAAGCAAAATTATTTTGAACAAATTAAATGCGTAACAAAATATCATATAAAATATTAAATAAAAGTTTTTGCTTTATGCAGACACAATGGTCCATCCTCACAGACTCTGTGGTGTGACTGCAGCCAAAGGTGCATCAGCTAAATCCTGACTTCAGTGGGGTGAACATTAAGGCAGTCACTTATTTTACATTAAATATTTTTATTTAATTGTCATTGTTTTGTAGAAATCAGGTTTCCCTTTGACATTAAAGTATTATTTGTAAAAGAAAACGCCAAAATAAGACACATTTTGCTGATAATGATTTATTTATAAAAACAAGAAAAGTGGATTAATACTTTTTAAAGGCACTTTAAGAAGCCTTTTGGTTGAGACGTTTAACATATTCAAGAAGAAAAGGAGGTCCGGTTGCCTTCTACTACAAATGCCATAGGCATTTGGATTTAACATACTTCTTTTTTCTTTGCAGCTGGACTACTTGTCATTTTTGTCTCTAAATCTAAGTTCTTAGATAATGTTTACACTTTTGGTTTATATATTTGGAGGGGAAAAAACTGTAATACAGTAGGTTGTCATTGCAATCTCTTTCCTGCCTGTAAAAGATTCACGTTATTCCAATGTCATCCCTATGCTTTATTTTTGTTTCCACATCAGCATGTTGTTCCTGCCAAGTCTCTCTTTCTAATCAGCCTTATTCATCTCACCTGAGCCATGCCTAATTGTCTCCCAGTATCACCTGTATGCACTATTTAACCTCTCCTCAGTCTCTGCCTCCCTGCCAGGTTATCTACAGCCTAGTGCCAGTAGAAATCCAACGGTCCTTTCCTCCTTCTTGTGCCGTTCCAAGTTTCCCCTCCAATTTCACTTTCATTCCTGCCTTGCCTTACCAGAGCTCTACAGCCTTTCTGACGTTTGAACTCAAACCTCTTGCTCTGATTCCTGATCGCAGATTCTCGCCTGATTTTCTGATTAAGTATACCAACATGAGTTTTCTTGCATTTATACTGACTATGATATTGGTTTTTAGGCTGTAACTGTGGAGTTTTTTAAGGTCTGACATGATTGATGATCTCCAAAACTTGGGGGGGAAAACACAACTGACAAAACTGAAACTTCTTGGAAGCTGTCCATTCCTTCACTTCAGGCATACTAGTACCATTTTAGAAAACAAATGTCATAGGTTAAACACTGTGACGGAATGATGGCTTTGGGCTGTTTTACTTCGACAGAATCTTACTTTCTGTGATTTATGCAACTATGACTTTTGCTCTGCACCAGAAAGTCGTGGAGGAGAATGCCAAGCCATCAAATAGTTCAAGCTCACTTGGGAATAGCAGCAGGAAAATGATCCAAAGCACACCAGCAAGTTCATCTGTAAATGCTCAAAATGTCTAGGAGAGGCCTATTTGAAATCTGAACTTGAATCTGATTTAAAAGCTTCAGTGTTATCTTAAAAAAGCCACTCATGCTTGAAAATCCTCCAGTGTGTTTGGATTATAATTTATCTACAAAGAAAAATCCTGTTACTACTCCACACAGTGACATAAAAGACTCATTGTCAGTGATGACAAACACCTAATAACAGTTGATGTCACTTGTCTACAGCTTGTAAAAGATTTTAATAATTATTTATATGGTAGCCCTTTTCACCAGATAGTCTCAGTCAACAAAGAAGGGGATTAATAAAATAGAGCTGTTTGTGTATAAAATTAACTGAGATTTTTTTAAGAATTAAGCAACAAATAAGATAAAAAAAAATTCACAATGAGTTCTGTAATTATTTAGTTAAATCTGGGCAACATGCTAACGTGGTTTGGTAGAAATAAAATTGTACGGTATGATAATTCAGAGAAAGTCTTTATAATGTCATATATTTTGACTTGGTGTCGCTTTCAAATATGAGAAAGCAGGTACAATTGGCATAACTGTGCATAGCAAAATGACAGTATTTAGGTTTATGTGGTAAAAGGACCAATTAGACACATTACTCATGTGTGTAATGAGTAATTTGTTTGATATGTTGTGTTTTTACAACATACCAAGAGTCCTGTGGCTGCATTTCACACCTGAAACAATTAGGTAAAGAAATATTCTTCATCAACAATTGTTTTGTTTCATTAGGTTAAGTTTTAAAGTGACTACAAAATATTACACCTGCTGTGTTCAGTGGTGTTTAGTCAGGGGAGGCAAGTGAGGCAATCACTGACAATGATAAGAGAAAATCAATTTGTTTTCTGTACAATTTCGACATTTTTAAGGTCAAAATTGTTGGATTTACACAATGCGAAAGACATAGAAGAGTGAGGTGAGGCAATGATAATCAGTGTGTCACAGACTGATAAAAAAATATACTAAATATCCTTTTGTTTGAGTATTGTATTGTTGAACAATATGGAACCAATGAAAGCATCACTGAAAGCTTTTAAAAACAATTCAACGCTACAATTAAGTTCACATTTTAATGGGTGTCTATTTTGGGTTTTGCATTATAAATCTAAGTCCAGAAGAGCTGGTGCTTCACCAGTCAAGAACCTCCCCATATGTCACTGGTTTTGTTGTGATCCCAATTATATGTTCCTAACATCAACCTTGAAATCTATCACAGTATGAGTTTTATACAGTTTCCATTTTCCCCCAAAGTAAACACCTTAGCTTTTTATTAGGCAATAAGCAACATCGATGGTTCATTAGCAAGTCGGTATTTGTGTATCATTCTAAACGAATAAAATAATATACAGGAAATACAATAAGACCTGACAATCGCACTAATAAAACTCTAATTTCTGACAAATTACTAAAGAGTTAAAAAAAAAAAACTCCTCACCTGCAATCTTCGTCTTCTGATGATACCGGAATCATCCATGGCGCGCGCCCGGGTTACACCTGTGGCGGGTCTCCTTGTTTTGAGTTCTTAATATCGGACGTAGAGTTCCAAGTCTCGCGTTGCTTCCAGCCGACCAGCACGGTTCACGATATACCATCACAGCTGCACACTTCGCTGAGGGCCCGCACCGATTTTCGGGGTGAAAACAAAATACACTAAAGCTGTAACGTCATGTTTGTTGTTATAAATAGAAACGCTCAACATAGACGAGGGGGTTTGTTTACAGTCAAAAAGACAACCGCCTATGAACAAGGTCCATGATGCGGCGTGGCCCCTGTGTTCCACCCCAGCAGACAATCCATGCTGTCAGACAGGAACCACTGTACGGGCTGCTGTTTGGTGGCGAGGCTGCATGGAGGGATCAGAGGGATGAACTGAAGTCCAGCTGAGTGATAGAAACGAGTCTCTGCCAGGAACCCAGACGGTCAGACCGAAGGTTATCACGCCACAGATTAGATAGAACAAACAAGTTTGCGGAGGTCCTCACTTCCCAGGCGACGATCCAAGACGAAAACAATTCCTTAGCATCTGTTTGTTGGACATTGAATTCTGGTTCCCTCATCTGTCAGCATGGGGGGATTTGTGGAGCGGGGGCGGGGGCTTGTATCTCAGTGATCCTCTCACCTACAAAACACCCGACACCCGAAGTCCTCTTAAAGCGTCGAACCACGTCCAGATTGCTCGTTGCATTTATTTAGAGCTCACGCTTGTCGCGCATTTAACCAGGAGCCTTGATAGTGTGACACGTCCACACAATGTTAGAGCACCTGAGCATTAACAACGGCACCGTCAAACACAATCCGCGGCCAGTGCGCAGCGTCCATACGGCAGGATTCCAACAGCAGCGGTGGAAACAGGACGATCGGTTCTCGTTTTACTTCCCCGGGACGGGGATTCTCTCGTCATCCGGCGAGCGGTGCCGTTCAGTCCGGGCTGCTCTCCTCCGATGTACCGCCGCGTCTCCGGTTCAAAGGGATCTCAGTTTGCAACACAGACGTCGCTCCATCCTCTCGGCTCCAATACCTCCCACTTCCTACAATCACACGACGTTTAACCCCTCAGCAACCAGACCGAGGCAGGATGAGGAGGTACCGATTGCTGGCTGGCATTCTGGTTGTGTGGATGAGGCGGTTCGGCGGGGGATATGATGAGTTTACAACAGAGGAGCACCTGAGATGCCGTAACAGCCCATTTTATTTCCATATGCACCAAATTCATATTGAAATGTAGGTCGCATTTTGCTTGTAATAAATAGCAATGCTGTACAACCCAATTTTAGTAATTGTGGTAAGTATGGATTGATCCAGAAACAATAGGGCTGAAGTATGGGTTTGATCCTGGATTGTTTGGCAGGCAGGCTGAGATTCTAACCGGGGACCCGCTTGTTGAAAGGTAGTATGTGTCCCATTTCCATACTAGTACATTTTTATTACTGGAAATATTTATAACAAAAACAAAAAACACAAGGGAAAGACAGTTTTAATATAGTACCTTGTCACTATCAGTGTTTTTTATACATACTTTGCAGAAACAAATAAAGAGAAAAATAGAAAACAACAATATCCCTAATGAAGTCCTATTGTAATAAAGTGTAATAAGCAAATGTAAACATCTAAGGCTGTACAGATCCAATACATGTAACCACAATTAAAATATAATCCAATTAATTGAACAATGAAAAGTAAATTTTAGGAATCCTCTTTTAAGTAACTAAACAGTCTCTAAAAGAGCATTACAGGACATGCAAAATAGCCAAAAGCAGACACCTTTCCTCCTAATTTGATACTTAGTTATAACAAAAAGATTACAGCCGACTTATATTTAACAAAAATGGATTGCAAAGTACATTTCAAAACAAGTAAAATCTTAAAATCAATTTTAAAAGCTACAGGAAGTCAGTGGAGGGACTTGAGTGTTGCAGTAATGTGCTTTCTCCTGTTTGTGCAGTAGAGGCAGCAGCATTCTGAACTCACTGCAGGTTCACAATTGATTTCTTTGGTAGACCAGAGAGGAGGGAATTTCAGCAAAAAAGGTTCAGAATATAATGAAGGCAATGAGCAGGTGATAACAGGCTACATTGTGCACAAGCCTGATGTTGCAGGTAAAGCAAGTGAAGTGTGTCAAGGAGTTCAACATGACTGTTTGTTTGCAACATACAATGAGGCTCTTTCTGAGCTCTTCTCTTCATTGAAATTAAACTTGAACCTCCCCAGCAGTTTTCCTCGATGCCCCCTGCTGACTGTATGAAGTTATTTTTAAGCTCAGGAGTTAAATCAACCGTCAGCATAACCTGGTTGCATACAGTGGCACCCAGCGTTATGCATTTTTTAACATGCACACCTGCTACCGATACGAAGCTTTTTCAGGCTTCTCACACTTTTCTTGCCAGTCCAACATGTCTCAGCATGTCTGCTTGACTAGGAAAACTTCACCAGAAAGAAAACTCTCAAGCTTACAGGTTACACACAGGCACAGATATGTTCGTATCTCCTGGCCTGTGTGAACCTGCCGAGTCTGCAGTATTGATATCGTCAATAATAACGGACGGCAAAGCAGAATCGACAGTTTGCATGTCACGGGAACCGCACTCAAGCATCTGCATGAGTAAAGTCCATCCCAATGAACACAGTGATGGACTGAGGAGTTTTACACATTTAGGCGTTTTCAATATGAAATAAGAGACATGAAAATGCAAAGTGTTGGTCAAAGGGGACCTTTTTAAGGAGGGTGAGGGTTTAACACTCCACCTATCAGACAGCTACTCTGGGTCCAGTAGGGGGAGAGACAAGAGGAATACATTGAGGTTTTTAATACTATGGCCTTAATGGTCATAGTCTCAACGGGAACGTGAAGCTGGAAGCTTCAGTCCCTCTCAGTGTGGGATTCAGTGCAGTGGACTCTTCGTTTTTTTCACAAGGTTGTGTTTTTCGGTAGGCTGACATTTAAAATCCACCTGTCTTATGCAACATTGCAATTATCGAAGAAACAGAACTGCGTTTCCATTGACTGTGAGTCATATTCCTCAAAATTAAAAGAAACAAATGCTTTTAAAAAATGATAAATCTAGTTTAACTTTTTATAGAAAATAAATGTTCAATGATTTTCTAATTTGTACTTTTGTACTTTTCCAGCGAACAGAAAAAAAATAATGCTCCAAGAACAAAACTGATTAACAACATGTCCGCATTGTGATCATTAATATTTTGAAAGACAGCCTAGTTAGCAGCACAGCCTATAGCTCCTCTACCACATTAAGCTGTGCTTCTTTTTCCCCCCTTTTTCAGTGTAAATAATGAATGAGAGCACATGAATTTTACATATTTTTGTTCATTACTTGCTGAGAGATTTGGGGGAGCAGAGAAAGGGGGAGGTGGTGGCAGCGCAGTGCGTGAACACGCCAGAGTTTTTGATGAGCAAAAAAAAACACAACCTTCTCTTACACCGCTCAAGAGCTCTCAAAAATGATGTCACCCCTGTTTTCAGAGAATGCCCTGTGGGAGGTAACAAGGTCAGCTCTCTGCAGCTTGATGCTCGGTTTGGCACGGCTGCCTTTTTAAATCTGCCCGTTGCTTGTATACGATCCCATTTCCTGTCCTGGTGAACCTGCCTCACGAGAGCTTCGTCAGCTCAAATCTCCTCACAGACAGCGAGAGCCTCTTTCTGCATTCAGATATTGCCTGGGTCTGTCTGTCTGTCTGTCTGTCTGTCTGTCTGTCTGTCTGTCTGTCTGTCTGTCTGTCCACACTCTCTGTGATGCACATGCATAAGTCAAGAGAGAAGAGTCTCTTAGCCACATTAACCACTATTAATGCAAGTTCATATGGATTTGCAATCGTAACAACCCGACATCCTATTGCTTCAGAGGAAACCTAAGTGCTGCGTTTGTGCCGTCCAGAAACCTTTCCATTGATTTGTCAGCATAGCTTTGCGTTTTGCGAAGTTACAATTTGAAGTCTGCAGTTTATCAAAGATCTTGTTTCATTATATGAAATATGTAGAACACAAAGTGAAGGTTATTTGAAATAAGTTAAATGATTTAATACTAGTTGTGAACTGCATGACTGATTATTCGTTATTAATGATTTAGCTCTAATTTTCCGATTCTGCTCTGACTTTCAGGTTCCTTTTCAACCAGCTTTGGCAGTAATGGCTGCACAGTGGTGCAGTTGGTAGAGCTGTTGCCTTGCAGCAAGAAGGTTCTGGGTTCAATTCCCGGCCCCGGTCTTTCTGCATGGAGTTTGCATGTTCTCCCTGTGCATGTGTGGGTTTTCTCCAGGTACTCCGGTTTCCTCCCACTGTCAAAAAACATGACTGTCAGGTTAATTGACCTCTCCAAATTGCCCCTAGGTGTGAGTGTGTGCATGTTGTGTACTACAGACTTCCAAGTCCCCCTTGAAAATGAGATCTAGATCTCAATGGGGTTTATCTGGTTAAATAAAGGAAAATGAATAAAATGATCACCCCTCACTTTAGAGTCTCTGAACTAATTGATTAAACAATTCACCTATGTGCCATGAAACATGTTCTTCGAGTAAGTAGCCTCTCCTAATATTTAGGATGCACCGAGTGCCTTTAAATCTAGACTAAAATCCCTTCAGCTTAGAAATGAAATGAAGTGAAATTTATTTATTCGAACATGACACAAGTATAAAAACAAAATAGTGCACAGCAACAAGAAGTGCTTAAAAAAAAAGAAGAATGATACAGTTTTTTTGTCTCCGTTAACATATCATGCTCAAAATGGGGTAGGAAGAAGTGAGAACTTATTAACTCCTACCCCTAAACACATGAAAACTTTACAGTACTACTGTCATTAAAAGAAAATCAATGTCAAATCAAAGTCAAAGTGGCAGTCAACAGTTACGAATATTTACATATACATTTTCCCTTTTTATGCTTGTTTGTCTTTCCAAACCCTTACAACAAATTGTTATCATCAATACACACATTATTGCTTAGAATTTCTTTTGAGACATAATCAACAAAACATTAATCAACAATCTGATATGTAAAAATGGCAAAGTGTAATGCTTCAATCGTTCGCCACGTGTTCTATGACTTTGTATTTTTGTGATTTTGTGATGTAAAGCACTTTGAAAATCTCTGTTGCTTAACAATTCTCCAATACAAGTCTGTGGGACTGAAATCGATGAGCCTTCAAAATGATGTGAAAGGAGAGCATCATGACTACAGCTTTCTATTTGGTTAGGTAGTTAGGCACTTATGTCAGAAATCAAAAGAGGCTCTTTCTGATTGAATCATGCTGTGTTTGTAATCACCACCATGGTGTGTGTGGGGCTGCAGGCACTGGAAACCTGTTGGTTAGCCATTTTGCGTGTTTATTGGACAGACGGGATTTCATATTGATGTTCATCCATCCATCCATCCATCCATTTTCTGCCGCTTATCCGGGGTCGGGTCGCGGGGGCAGCAGCTTCAGAAGGGAGGCCCAGACTTCCCTCCCCAGTCACTTCTTCCAGCTCCTCCAGGAACCCCAATGCGTTCCCAGGCCAGCCGAGAGACATAGTCCCTCCAGCGTGTCCTGGGTCTCCCCTCCTCCCGGTGGGACCTGAACTCCTC
>CAEGAF010123186.1:0-11450 GCA_903067075.1 Micropoecilia bifurca | reverse complement strand
TAACCTGAACATCTGAAGGAATCACTCTAAGCCTGATGACCTGGTGAAGCAAGCAGTGAGTGAACAAGGTGACAGTTGGATGTTACGATACTTGAGGATGGATATCGATTGTTTTCTAGGAAAGAAAATATCAATATATATCGCAAAATCAATATTACACAGCCCTAATGCAGAAGGGATGCAACTCTTTACATAAATGCACATTTGCAGCGTTTTTTTTTTAAGATAACATTAAATGCAACAGAGTTTTTCTACCAAACCAAAAATAATGGACTTACTTTCTCCAACATGTTTGCTCCTTAGCTTTTCATGCCGCTAATTTAGATGTTAAAAACGGGGTTAAGTTGGTGTCAGAAGACTTTGTTTTAATAAAACAGTGAGAAAGCAGACACTGCTGTGTGTTGGTGTTAAATCCTGCTGCACAGCATGATTCACCACACATTGTCTCACCACGGTTTTCTTTTTTCGGCGCCTGTCAATCTGCATTTTCTCCCAAATATTTCACTCTCCTCCTGGCACATGAGGTGACCTTGAAACTGTCACCCTGCAGTTTAAACATATGTAATAACTCAAATTTCTGCATGCGAGGGGGATATTCGATGGGCTGATAAGACTCACTTAATTTCATTTCCCTTCTTTTTTAATCTCAGAACATTTCGTCAATGACATTATCACAATGTTTCACCTCAGAGCGGAGGAGTGGTGGGAAGGCGTTCCATAAAAGACAAAAATGAAATTTTATAAGATGGATGATTTTGGCCTGCAAACCTCTTTAAAGTCACATACCTTAACATAAAAAGAAGGGGAAAAAATGACAGTTGTACCCGATCGGTGGCAGATGACTTATTGCTGCAGGCGGCCTATAGACAATGTGTCCTGCTGTATAATATGTGTGTAAATGATAATGTTAAAGGTTATTGTCATGCTTCGCCGGTGACTCAAAATACATTGCCTCTGTGGAAGCTGGCTGATCATTAACTCAAGGTGTCAGGAGACACACATTTGCTCAGTGGCATTCTCCAAAGCCAAAAAGGTGTGTGGTAATGGATTTCCTCCAGAGAGAGAAACAAAGAAAGATACTGCCGCTGTCTAAGGTGTATCAGTTTTGAATATCTCATGTTTTTGGTTTAACCTTGGGAAGACTGTGCTCTTTATTGTAACGCATTGAACTGTTTTCACCATTTGCAGCTAGTTGGCAGTGTTTTCTTTTAACAAGATCAAATTGGCTTTGAGAGTTTTTACTGTGTCTACTGTAATAAAGTAATGTTTCAGGTAAGCAACCAGGGAAGCTAACAAAGCTAAATAAGCTAAATGCTATTCAGACAAAAAGCAAAACAATGCTAGTTTGACTTTAAAAAACAACAAGATGATAGAAAAGTCATGTTTTTTAAAATAGAAAGACTCACTAAACATGCTAAATGTTAACTATGCTATCGCAATTCAGACAAAAAACGAAACAGTAAAAGAAAAACAATACTAGCTTAACTTTACAAAGAGTAGAATGGTAGAGAAGTCATGTTTTTTTCCACAATAAGAAAACAATGAGTCAAGTAATGAAATAAGCAGAATATCTTTAAAACAAAGAGTTGCCAAAACAAAATTTCCATTCTCTAATCACTTCAGATCTTGTCCCACAATTGTTTTATGTATTTGGTTAAGACAGTGTTTGAGGGTTTTTACCACCAAAACAATTTGCGTAGCACATTTAACTCAGGAATATATTTGATAGCAAACTGTACATGTGATGCCCATCTTCTTTACGCAACACAACACAATTTAAACCTTACCTTTATTTTACAAAAACCTTTCCAAAACAAATAAATTTATTTTTTTAATGTACAACTGAAACGTGATAACACCAAATAAAAAGACATCTCTAAATATCTAAAAATGTTCCTGCTAAGTTTTCTGGTTTTTAGCAGATGGAAATAATTTTAGTGATTCTAATTAAGCTAAAACAAGAAAAGTTATTTGGATTTAACTTCAGGGAACGAGAAAAAAAAAGCAGCGTCTTTTTATCTATCCAGATTCAGCTAATAACCTAAATTTAAGTTGAAACCATTAGCCAAGTCCAACTTAGGGTTTCAGCTATTTGCAAGAAGATAAAAACAAACGTGTATCACCAAAATAACTGCAAATGTCCAAACTGAAAAGAAAAAAATCCTTATCATTTTAGCATCATTAGATTGTTTCCAGTTATAAACTGTACAAACTCCCCAAATACGCAACCCTTCTTGTATTTGCATATCTATGTAATTATTGATTTAAAGTCCACCGATCGAAGTCCAAAGATTCAAAATGAGCATATTTGTCAAAATCCAAACCATTAAGTGAACACGACACCAGGAACAAGAGACTTGTAATTACACAACGTAATGTAACATTGGGCTTGACCTTACAGGGGAGATGAATGGTGCAAGCTCTCTATGGCGCACAAGCAGGGAGTCATCGTTGTTTGCAGGCAACTAAGAAGGTACCAGGTTATTAATCATGCAACGCGGCCCAACGCCGATTCTAATTAACGGCAAAAACACATGTACTTGTCTGTTGTGAGGGAGGAGGCAGGGACTCGTCTGAGACAAAGTGCCACAGCCTTTGCAATATTTATGATCTGACCACAGCAGCTTTTGACTGCAATCTGTTACATTCTGTCCGCAAACTCCTGACAAAGCTCACAAAAGATTCCTCCACTGGTCAGATAGAGTAATCATTCATCTTGATATGCAGAATCAGCTCCCAGATTCAATTCTGAGCTAAAATGTTTTATTTAAAATAGGATTTTTGTAGTACAGCCACTGGTTGATTCAGCCTACAGGCGTCGCCTTCAAACTGAATTTGGAAAAATACAAGCGTGGTAGTCGGCTTTGCGTTTTCTAGCCCTAAACCAGCGTCTATTCTTTTATTTTAGAGCATTTTCAAACTTGTACTCGTCAAGTGGCAATCGCTGGAGGCAATTTGTATGATTTTGCTTGGCCCCACTGGAGCTGAAAAGTGCATTATTGAATTATTTTCTCTTCACTTCACCCCTAAAGGACTACAAGTAGAGTGTGCTATTAAATCTTGTACATGTAATTGCTGTTCAGCTAGATAAAGCTTAGAAAATTGTTCTGGCTTGACTTGTTTTTTTATTTATTTTTCTATTTGTGAGGCCACAGCTGAAATCTCTAGTCTATCCAGTGAGTTTTTTAAGGGAGGAATTGTTTGTTTTTGGTGAAATAATATGAAAGACATCAAGATTCGTTAACATTCAAACCAATCTTACGAGTCACAAACATTGCTGTGCAACATTTTTAGACTGAAAAAACATAATTTTTTCCCCTCTGTAAGTGAAATTACTTTACTTGGTCCTTAATTGCATTGCTTTACTATGGAAGCACGAATGGTGAAATTGCCCTAAAAGTTCTTTAGATTGCATTTATAATGAACTTTTCTAAAATCCAGCTGATTAACCGGGGTTAATTCTACTATTTTACTTTTGAAAATTAGACACGGTTGTAGAAACATAAAGCTTAAAATGTGTCGGAAAAATACAGAATAAGAATCGTCTCAGGTAACATTGAGTTACCCGAGACAATCCTTGAGTTATTTAGTTACCAGCCAAAACTAAGACCAGGACGACAGGCAAGAAAATTCTCCAGTCGCACAAAACCGGTGAGTAACGACTTAAATAATACCGGTTTATAAAAATCTACCTTCAGGATAAAGCTTAAAAATAAACATTAGCATAAAAAGGTGCTTATATGTAAATAACACAGTTAATGGAGTAGATGTTTACATGCTGCCATTGAGCTAAAATTGGAATTTACACACATAAAATCAAACACAACTACCTTCACTTACTGCTCATTGATCTGACTATCAGTAAGAGTCACCATGACAAAAAAAAGAATGTTTATAACCAGTTACCTTCGTTCAGGCCGCCATGTTGACGGAAGTTCACTTCCTCCAGATGAAGGGTCTGGACCTCCGGACAAATGGTTGACAGGTGATGTTACGTCTAACCTGCTAACATATGTTTAGAAATAAAAATGTAAAGTGACATTTCGTTCCAAGGACTGAATTAAATTAATGTAAACATTTAATGTTAAATTAATATCTTTATTATAGTGGCAGCACTAGTTTAAGTTTAATATTTCTGAGAATGATGGAGGACCAAAAATGACATTTTTGAAATGTGTTTTTTTCCTGTTTTTCCTTTTCCTTATACATGCCTTTTTTTCAAGATATATACATATGGAAGATCAAAACTGACATAACTTTTTAAAAAAACAATGCAAAAATATGTATTGTTTCTTTTTTATTATTATTTTCTTATACCCACAAGGAAAAGAGGAACAACAAAAATATATTTTTAGACAAAAACACATGCATATAAAAAGGGAAAAATCGAAACAGGTATTTTTCTGACAAAAATGCATATATACTTGGAAAAGGAAGAAAAAATTGGACAAAAATGCACATAAAAGGAAAAAGGAAAAAAATACATATTTCTGCTTTTATTTTGAATTCAGCTCTGGTCCATAGAGAACAATCACATCTACATACTGCTTTAAAAACCTGGCATTTACCTTCGAGATGATCAGAATATTAAAATCTGCTGCTGACCTGATGATAGTGAAGACGTCTCAGGAGAATGTGGGAAATATGTCATCACATCTTTTTCTAATTTCAAGTTTTAATATTTGTCTGATCAGGCTCTTGTGTCAAGGGTTCTACATCAGCTGGAAGGATCTTATTCATTACTGCCAGACGCCATCTCAACTATTCACCCACTGATTATGTGCAACGTCTGTATTAAGGGACCTTAAAGCAAATGCAGAAATCAGCAAATATGCAGAGAATGTGTATTCACTGTCTGCCGCAGCAAAAAGTAATTGAAAAATGGCTTTGAGCAAACATTTTTGGAGCGAATGTTAAAGAAATCCAACCTTGTAGAAGCGGCTGGATTCGTTTTTGCTCTGATTTTGTCTTTTTCTTTTTTACATAATAGTTTGGTTTTACATTGTTTACCAAGTTTTGTCCAGTTTATTTACTTCTCTCATTGCAGCAGCATCTGAATTTTCACCAACCTTCTTGGTGTTTTTACCTGAAACAAAGCAAATACAAAGGCATATTTAAAAAAATTAATATTTTGAAAACGTTTAATATTTTATGCCACATATTTCAGAAAGTGAAACTCATTAAATAGATTCATTACAAAGGGTGAAATATTTTATTTAATGACTGCGACTTATAGATAAAAACCCTAAATTCAGTATCTCAGAATATTTAAATATTATATGAGATCAAATATAAAAAATCAGGCTTCTGAAACGTTTCTACATTTCTATGCATTCAATACCTGGTTGGGGCTCCTTTTGTATGGATTATGAAGCTATTGCTTGGTTCAGGTAAGAAACTTGTATCTGATTTGTTTTATAAATGGATTTTGCTTGATAATCCTCTCAAGGCTCCAGTTATCCCTGTTACTGTTGGACCTTTTCCTGACGGTTTTTCCTTCCACTCAGTTTTCTACAAATCTACTTGGATAAAAGGTTCTGTGCAAAAATGACTTGTGGATTATGACACTCATGAGTTTCATTTTAGGAAATGAGTGACAAAAAAATGTAAGTTTTTCTATAATATTCATATTTTTAGATTCAATTTAATTTGTTTTACATTGTTCATAAATATTTATATTTATGAACAATATAAATGTTCATAAATATTTATATTTATGAACAATATTTACTATTTGCAAAATATTGATCACTTATTTTTTTTCCTTTTTTTACATGTATTGTAATTTCAGCATCACTTCACTTGTCTGTTTACTGGCAGGTTAAAGTTATGAAAAATACAGCTGAGAAATGATGAGTGGAACTCAATAAAAATCAGAGGGAAATGTGATTAAGAAGCTGGATAAGATATATTAAAAGAAACGATAAGGATTTCCTTCTATATATGGATGTGTTACTGAATGTGTATTTGGTTTTCTGCAACAGTTTTTGTTTTGTGGAGCCTGTATTTCACACAACCAGGTTGCCAATTAAAAGGGACACATTTATGTATTCTACGAAAACTGATTAAATATTTAGCATCCCATGATAAATGAACCCAAAATCTAACTGCTCTTATCTAATATTCCAAAATAAAACGCTGATGTTTTGCAGCTGCTCAAAGAAAAGGATGAAGGATGTTTTTGATTTGACTTTTCTATTTAAATATAGTTTTGGAAATTTAAACCACCCAAGAATCATTAAACCGTTTTAAAATGTCAAACCTTTTTTAAACATCTTCTTTCATTTTATTGAGTCTGTGGAAGAAATTAAACCATGAAAACACGACTATTATTGAATTTGGTTCAATGTAACATTTTTCTTGCTAATCTTGACATTCCAGTTAGCTGACCTTGTAAAAAGATAAAGATAAAAATGGTCTCTTGTATTTTTCTGAAATAAAGTGGAAAAAAAGTGTTCACAACTCTTCAAAATATCCAGTTTTAAGGATTTTGAAAAGCTTCTGTAAGTTCAGTTGTTCCTTCAGGATTTATCTGAAACATGCATCGTTTAGCTAAAACCATCATTTAAACAGGATCTCATTATGCAAATGTATCAGTCAGTAGAAGGATGAACAAATGTCAGTGGTATTACTTACGTATCTAATTACATTTACTTGTGTAACTTTTTGGAAAAAAATGTTTTAATAATAAGTGAAATACTACTGATAACTTTATATTGTGGAACACAATGAAACCAATTTTCCAAGCTCAGAAATGTTTACTTTTTCTCAAGAACATTTCTGAGATTAAGCTCAAAATATCAGATTTTTTTTTTTTTCTCAGTAAATTTTCAATGTTTTAATCACAGAAATTTGCAAAGTGTTTCTGGAAAATTTCTAGGATTATCCTAAAAATGTCAGATTTTTTTCTAGCAATTTTTCAAACTTACAAATTTCCCTTTTTTTGAAATGTCTGGATTCAACCTAAACACTTCTGAGTTTTTTTTTCCCAACTAATATCAAACTTGTTAAACTCAAAAATGTTCATGTTTTTTTTCCTAGAACATTTTCTGACATTAATCTAAACACTTCTAACAAATAATTCTACACATTTTTAAATTTTCAATGTTTTAATTACAGAAATTTGCAAATTGTTTCTGGAAAATTTCTAGGATTATCCTCAAAATTTCAGATTTTTTTCCAGCAATTTTTCAAATTCACAAATTTCCCTTTCTTGAAATATTTGGAATCAACGTAAAAATTTCTGATTTTTTTTCTAACAAATATTAAACTTTTTAAACTAAACATTTTCATGTTTCTTTTTCTAGAAAATTTTCTGACAATCTAAACATTTCTAACAAAAAAATCTACAATCATTTAAACTTCCAATGTTTTAATTACAGAAATTTGCAAATAGTTTCTGAAAAATTTCTAGGATTATTCTAAAAATGTCAGATTTTTTTCCAGCAATTTTTCAAATTCACAAATTTCCCTTTCATGAAATGTTTGGAATCAACGTAAAAACTTCTTAAGTTGATTCCAACATAAAATAGTTATTTTCTTTTATTTTCTTTTATTTTTTTCTAATATTTGGTAGTTTTTTTCTAACAAATATTAAACTATTTAAACTAAAACATTTTCATGCTTCTTTTTTTTTCTAGCAATTTTTTGACATTAAAATGTAAACTCTGAAATTTTCATATTTATTCAAAACAATTTTTTTTCCAAAACAATTTCAGGAATAATGTTGAATTTAAAAAAAATTGTGGAAAATGAGAAATGTTTCTTTTTCATAATATCTGCAATATGCCGTCATTTGCCGCTGTAATCCAATTACTTTGCTGAGGAAGTTTCTAAACAATCCCAGCTGTACATTAAAGACATTCTTCTGGCTGAACGGAGGAAAAGCTTACGGAGCAGTTTGTTCTCTGCAACCCGCCTGAAATGAGGATGTAGGAGGTTTGTGAGTTGGCTTTGATCTCGTCGAGTACCTCTGAGTGCGGATCAGCTTTCATCATTAAATCAGTCTCACCTACATTTCACAGAGCCAAGAACAAAACAAAGTGCCAGACATGTATGCAAATACACTGTTTCATTCCTGATGCAACTGCTTAGTTTCATGAGCTTAAGAGTCAGCTCTTTGAAATAATGTTTGTTTCTTTTTTGCCGTATTCACAAATCTGAAGTTTGTTGGATCGAGGTTAACTTTTCTTGCTCAGCCTAACGGATGTTCTGTCCGTTCTGGATTATAGACTTTTATACTGTCGAACATTAAGCTGACGTCCAGAGTGGAGCAAAAAAAAAAAAAAGCCAGCTTACTGTCTTTCTTCAGGTCGCTTCATTATGACTCACTGGTGTGAGAAAACAATAGTGGTGAACATGATTCATGACAAAATGGTGTGCAGAGATAATCCTGGACAACCTTGATTGAACTAAACTCTCAAACTTTAGTTTTTAAGTGATTCTGTTATTTTAGTTTATTAGGAATCTTCCAGTTTAAACATTAGCATGGGCAGCATTGCATCTGGATCCACATGGTGGATATTTCCACCATTTTGTAACATTTACATTTTGCAACATTAGTTTTTAAAAATGATAAATTATGTAGCTCAAAGAACAGACTTTAAAATACTGTTAGTTTATAAATTACTGAACGGTTTAGCACCACAATACCTTAAAGATCTGTTATTGCTGTACCAACCGTCTAGACCCCTCAGATCTTTTGGTTCTGGTTCTGCTCTGCATCCAGAACCAGAACCAAATGAGGAGAAGCAGCTTTCAGCTTCTATGCACCACAAATTTGGAATAAACTTCCAGAAAACTGTAAATCAGCTGAAACACTGAGAGCCTTTAAGTCTCAAATTAAAACCCACCTTGTTAGAGTTGCTTATGGATAAACTGAATGTTTTTATGTTTATTTTTACTTTTAATAATGTTTTTATCTTTTTAAATCTTTCTCAAACTCTCTGTCTCTTTCTGTTTCTATTTTTATTTTAAATTGTTTTATAATGTTCTTATCTTTTTTTCCCCAAACTCTCTGCCTTTTTCTGTTTTTATTTTTATTTTAAATTGTGTAAAGCACTTTGAAATGTCTTGTTGCTAAAATGTGCTATACAAATAAAATTTGATTGATTGATTGATTGATTGATTGATAATTATAATTGTAGTCTTTCAAGTGTAGGTTTAATTTGAATGGAAGTTGGTGTTTTAGCATTAGCTTAAGCTACATGTTGTGTTGTGAGATTCACCCTAGACTCATGTTTCTGCAATTAGTAAGTAAGTAAGTAAAGTTTATTATTTTATGCTGTTTTGTTTATGTCACACATTGATTTTTATGCCAAATTTATGTCTTGGGACTGAGACAGAGTCTGTTTTCAGATTGGTATCCATCCAGAAGGCGTTGGGAGAAGCTGGCAGGAGACCAAGATGTTTCTACTGTAAGAAAGGATAGAAAAATTCTTTATGGTCTTTCAGAAAGGAAAAATGATTCTGCCTCACAACTCCAGTCTTTACATGTGGAGAATACAGGATATTTCTGCCACACAGAAGATAAAACTAGTAATGAGCTGAAATTCCTGCAGCTGTTTCAACGTTACTCTGGGAAGTTTCCCTGACCGGTTTTATCTATTTGGAGAATTTTGGAGAAATGTGAAGTTTTTAGAAAATCAAATAAGAAAATATGAACTTGATGAACAAGTAACCTGATAACATGCACCCAAGAACATTGGTGGCTGAAAAACAATCAAAAGGCGACACGAGATGCATTATATTATTTATATGCACTTATGCAGTTGTTTTTGCATTGTTCACTTTAAAAAATTGGCATTTCAATGGAATTGTACAGAATATACAATATTAGGAGTGACCTATGATACTTCCTTGAAAGGTTTTGATACAAAACATTTTTTTTACACAAAATCATTCTTAGGCAATCAGATTTTATTCTGCTAATTTCAGCCCATTTTGAGCTGCTTTCAGAATGAGACGTTTTACGGCCTCTTGTCACTTTAAATCAAAATAAGCAGCAGCTGACCTTAACTCAACATTTATACTCTTGTGAAAATTGATGCAAAGAGATATGCAAATATACAACTGTACGTCTTTGAAAAGCACAAGTAGAGCCTCCTGCACAACCAACAGAAGGTGGTTTTTAAATTGTAAGTCAACCAAAACACATTCATCTCGTCCAGCAGCCATTGTGCAGTGCGTACAGCAGTAAAACCAGCTGACTAAACGTTTGAGCTGGAGCTCTGCTTGGGTTGCTAGGTAACGGTTAGCATTCACTGATTTGTGATGGTACTTTCTGGAGGCTTTGGTATGTTTTTATAAATACTTTTGCTGTTCATAGAATCTGTAGAGACTCAAATGGAAGCACAAAAACGTGCAAAATGTGAATTTTGCATATTAGTTCTCTTGTAAATGTAGAAAAAGTGCTGAAATGATTAAATTTTGCATAATAGTTCCCCTGTAAATGTAGAAAAAGTGCAGAAATGATTAAATTTTGCATAATAGTTCCCCTGTAAATGTAGAAAAAGTGCCGAAATGATTAAATTTTGCACAATAGTTCCCCTGTAAATGTAGGAAAAAGTGCTGAAATGATTGTTTTTGTATCACAAAATTCTGATATTTTAACAGTGATACCTGTGTTTATATATATGTATATTTATCTGTCCACTGTTTGCAATGCGTCTTCATCATTCCTGCAGTTGGATTCATTGGTTTTGACGGGTCCACTCTGACAGCTCTGTAGACTCTGACAGCCGGCTGCTGATGGTGTTGTGTTGCTGACATTCTGCTGCTGTTACATCAACTCTGCATCAACAAGATGTTATTAAAGAACCTTGGTCTAGTTCAGCAATCAAAGTGCACACAAAGCGCAGACATGTTCTTATTTACCTAATGTAAAAATACACTATTTTAACTGAAAATCATTTTACTGTTTGTAACTGCAATAAGAAAACATATTGAACCGCAGCGTCTCACTAAACGTTTCCTGAAGCTATGTAAAAATGATAACGGCTCTTTCAGAATTACAGTAGCTTATATGATGATTTGATGAGTGGTCTAGCATGAAATGAGATCCTGCGTGAGCCATATAACTGCGTTATTGAATTTCATCTGTGCAGCGATGTCTCTCACAAGGCCCCCGATGCTTGTGCACAGCCAGATGTGAGGGAAATGTAACTGATATGAAACAAGATTGCAGACAGAGATTAACTAATCTAATCTGGGTAATAACCTAATGTATAACAGAGCCTCCTCCACAGATGTATGGAAAGTTTCCCCGGTGAGATGATGCCCTCAGCTTTAGGTTTTGTTTGCATGTTCATTGTGTTTTAATCTCCCCTCTGCAGTGTTGTGTAGTAACAAAGTAAAAACACTTCACTACTTTACTGTCAGGATCTGTGTTTTTCTGTGTTTATTTTTGAGTTTTCTGTGTAGTCCTGTTCCCTGTGAGTCCTGTCTCTGCG
>CAEGAF010123172.1:0-12367 GCA_903067075.1 Micropoecilia bifurca | reverse complement strand
TTAATTCAATCCAACTTTATAACAGTCACAAAATGTCACCAAAATCACTCTGTCCCTCTAAAATCTTTCAGAAAATCACAAAATCGTATTGAATTGTATCGCTGGCTGAATATTGCAATATATATGGTATCGTGAGCAGAATATCGTGTATCGTATCGTGAGATTATTGTATCACTACAGCCCTAACAGATTGACAATAAAACTGTTGTCATGTTTGGCAAAATTACAAAAATGTTCAAAAGGGCACTTTCTTTTTCCTCCAGAGGAAAACAGGCAGGTGCTCCAGCACCACCTGTGTCTATTTTCTTCTAAAGGTTTTTGTGTTGTTTTCTCAGGGCTCTCGGCCACGGCGCCTTTGGCGAAGTTTACGAGGGACAAATACTTGGAATGAGCGCCGATGGCAGCCCCATGCAGGTGGCAATAAAGGTCAGCTCAAACCGAAGGATAAACCTTTCAGAAAACCACATGGACCTGCTCCAAAAAAAGCACGTTTTTAGGAGGAATTGTGTAAAAAAAATCCCAGTTTGCACCAACTGAGTGAATATTTGTGAAGATATCCACTCAGGTTCACGCAATGGGAGGTTGGTCTGTGCAGGATGTTGCCAGCCTTTCTGCTGATTAGGTTCTGTTATCCTTTGACAATAGCGATAATGCTGCTCTGATTCTGTCGGCTGCAGACGCTTCCAGAGATCTGCTCCGAACAGGACGAAATGGACTTTCTGATGGAGGCTCTGATTATGAGGTGAGCCTGGCAGAACGTTTTCCCACTGAGGGGGAAGCTTCACGCTGCGCCGCTACATTTTAATGCTTCTTTTTACAGTGCACTGATTCTGTCTTATTAATATTGTGACCAGAAATCATCAACTAACTGTGTTTCTAATACAAAGTGTAGTCGGCCTTGTAAAATATAATCAATGATAGTTCAGTGATTTGGTCTAGCAACATTTTATTAAATTCAGCTAATTAAAATATCATAGAAGTGTCTTTATGTTTTATTAAGGGAATCTGTTCTTTGACATTATTTACTTCTCCAGAGTTACAGATTTTATTTTAATTAAGACAAAGCCTTACAAATTGAAATATTATTGCAGTGAAAATGTTTCTGCGTTCTCTTGAATAAGAGAAACAAAGGTTTGACATTATACTGTAATTTTGGTTCATATTGGGGTAAAAAAAACAATTTCATAGTAAGTATAACCACATCTATACAATGACTTTTACTCAAATTAACAAAAGTCTTCTTTTAATTATTTTTAATAGACCCAGGAAGTGTTTTCCTTGACAGCATGTAAGGGCCATTGTAGACAGGTAACAAGAAACTTCCACCAAAAATCTTAGAAAGTTTGAGATCAATCTCAGAAATTTTCAAGAAAAACGTGTGGAAATTTCTGAGCTCCAAAAGTAAAAAATTCATGAGAAAGAAACTCAGATTTTTGTTTTTTACATTTTAACTTTTCCACATTTCCAACATTTCCACATTATTTCTAGAAAAATTCTGAGATTAATCTCAAAATTTTTGTAGTTTTTTTGACAGCCCTCATAGTTTTCAAATAAAAAGTGACCGACATTTTGTTTTTGTTTATAAGAATCAACAAAACAACCAACAATCTGGTTTTCTGTAGTTTTTTTTCAATCAAGCAAATAAGAACTAGCAAACCAAACCTTTCTTAAGTTCAATCAGAATTGAAATAAAAATATTATTTCGCAATATATTTTTTGTGATATATGTTTTGTAAAAATTAAAGATTTTGACTTGTTGATTTTGACCCACGTGACAAAAAAAAAAGATTAGGGCCACTAATGGAAAAAATTCTGGGAAAATGTTCTCAGGATTCTGATTTTAATTTTTGAATTTTGACTTTGATCTCCTGAGATCAGACATCAGAATTCTTTTTTATTAGTATTATTTTTTATTGGCACTAATCCTCTTCCGTACTGTTGAACACCTCCAAACTCCTGGTAAACGGAGTGAAGCCGCTTGAATGTGATGATTTATTCTGACCTCACCACAAGTTAGCTCATTGTGCTCACTTTAGATCTTTATATTTTCCCCTTAGAAAAGGTTGTAAAGGTTACATGTTAAACACATTTTTCATATTAGTCTCACTTTTTTAACATCAGAAACGCACATTTTACAGCAAAATCATTTATATTGTCTTTAATAAAGCATCTTCTGACACTTTCCTCGCCTTTTTTGTCCTCTCAGTAAGTTCAGCCACCTGAACATCGTGCGCTGCGTCGGCGTCAGTCTCAACATCCTGCCCCGCTTCATTCTGCTGGAGCTGATGACCGGCGGAGACATGAAAAGCTTCCTGAGGCAGAACCGGCCGCGCGCGGTACAGCAGCTCTGCATGGTTTGTTTCTTTACGTTTGGCCCCCTGCTGATCGGAGCTGTGCCGTTTCCAGGGCCAGAGCTTTTCTCTCACCATGCGGGATCTGCTGCAGATGGCCAGAGACATCGCCTGCGGCTGTCGCTACCTGGAGGAGAACCAGTTCATCCACAGGTCCAGACTCATGACCAGTCAGAGTGAAAACTCTAACCAATGCAGTGATTATGTTCTAGCATAATTTGGTAAAACAGACGGATGAGGAAGGTTGCAGAGGAGTAATGAGTCTATCCACTCCTAAATATTTGATTATTTTTTATTCATTCATCTGAATTGCTCTTTTTATAAGCAATTTTACAAAAAATAGTAGTTTTGGTTTAGCTTTTAGTACAAATATCTTACTTTATTTGAAATAAGACAAAACTAACTTACAAGTAATGTTTCAGCAAGAAATAAGAGCTTGCTTTGAGTCAATAATTCCTCAATATTGATTAAAAATTACTACTTCCGTTGGCAAATTATTTCACTTTTAACAAGATGTTTTATTATTAAAATAATCTACCAATGAAAGTTGTTTTTTTCTCTGTCTGAAGTTAAACAAAACCTTTCTTGTTTGATGTCAGTTGGAAAATTATAGAATGTTTAGTGAGAATATTTTAAATTTTTTAGTGAGAATTTATTTATTTATTTTTGTGACTTTCCTTGAATTCAAAGGTTTACATAAATTTCGTCATTACCATTTAGAACCGTTTTAAACTGCATGACTTGGGTCAAATCCATCAAAATTTATCTTTAAGTTTTATTTATGACCCACAAAACCTTAAAATTGATTTGCAACTTAATTGGTTTGCTACATTATAATTTTTTATTAAAATTGCCTTTGATTTTGGATTTTTACGGGTAAAAGCAAAATGTTACTTGAAATGCCAGAAATATTAAGTGGCTATTGTGTTTAAAACTGTTTTATGTAATTATTTGGAGATTACATGTTGAATATAAGTTTTGTTGGTTTGGGTCAGTCAAATCTGTTCCTAACTTTAGTAGTTTTGAGATTTACCGAAACCAAGCAAAACGTTATCAGAACCCGTCAAAATAAAAGCTCTTAATAAAGCCTTGGCTTTTAAACTGAAGCTAAGTGTTAGTCTGCTTAATCTATCCCACAAACTAGTCTGTCTGCGTTTTAGAAGGAAGGAAATGTGTTCAAGAATGAATTAATCTGTAAAGTAAAGTAAAACCCGCACACAAATTAATCATTATCACATCAATTTCTGACTGCGCTTGTTCTTTCAGAGACATTGCTGCCAGGAATTGCCTGCTTACCTGCGCCGGACCAGACAGAGTGGCTAAGATCGGAGACTTCGGCATGGCCCGAGACATCTACAGGTTTGGACCTGCAGGATCCACTCTGATTACACAGCAAAGCACCATCACGTGTCTCCTGGGAGCAGGAATTAGCTTGATGGGGGACTTGTTGGAATAATTGGAAGCTAAATCTAATTTTCCCACAATTGGGCCAAACGTGGAGTTCATGACCTTGTGCTTCAAACCGATGCTGAACAGAGAAATCTGTTTTTCTCAGGGCGAGTTACTACAGGAAAGGCGGCCGAGCCATGCTGCCAGTCAAATGGATGCCACCAGAGGCCTTCATGGAGGGAATCTTCACCTGCAAGACCGACACCTGGTAGGCAGGAATCCACTGAGCAACACAGCTTTATGTCGCTTTGATTTAAAGAAAGGTTACCAAAGCTGAAAACTAACTATGTGAATTATTTTAAACCATGTTGCATCGTCTTACTTACTTATATTTATTATCCAAAGTTTGCAAACATGTATTATTGATCTAACAGGATCATTTAAATAAATGTAATTCCTTCAAACTGCAGTATGTAACTTTTATTCAAAAATATGTTTTTTTGATTATTTAAGTGACACCGTGTTGTGACAAAATGAAACAGATAATCTGTGAAGAGATCAAGCTCTTCCACTTCCTCCCAAAAACAACCAATCAGAGCCAGGAGGAGGGTCTTAGCGCTGTCAATCAACCTTGTGAACACACTGCTAAATGTACTAACGGAGAAACAAATTACCAGTCCAGGAAAACTGTTTGTCTGCCATGCTAACTAAGGTTAGCATTCATGGTAGGCTCTGCTAACATGAAGAAGCTGTAGCAGAAAGCAGAGAGGAAGTGGGTATGGGTCGGGGAGCGGCATGTAAACAAGCATGATTGACAGCGATAAGACCCTCCTCCTTTGGTTTTAGTTGCACTGGGAGAAAGCAGGGGAGCTTTTTTACCACACTGTCAGACACAGTAAAAGTTTTAACAAATGTGTAAAAAAAAAAGTAGTTTTTAAAAATTATTTAAAGTTACACACTGCAGTTTTAAGCTTTGAAAATTATTTTTATTTGCCATCATGAGTGCTAGCTTCCCTTCTAAGCTTAGAAAGTTACTTAGATTCATTGGTTTGACCCCTTTAATGAGTCTCATTATGTTGTTTCCTGATTGAACCTTTTAGTCTGGCATAAAAAGTGATGACTTTTAAAAGCTACTCAAACTTACTGCTGATTTCTTTAATGTCTAAATGAGAAGTGAAGCTGGAAAAGTTTCAGAAATCAAAACAATCCTCCCGCTTGACGATCTGTGTCTCCCCCTGCAGGTCATTCGGAGTACTGCTCTGGGAAATCCTGTCTCTGGGCTACATGCCTTATCCCTGTAAAACCAACCAGGAGGTTCTGGAGTTTGTCACCAGCGGAGGCAGAATGGATCCGCCAAAGGGCTGCCCAGGCCCTGTGTGAGTTTAACATCCTTCCACATGATTATTAAATCTCTTGGTTACAATTTTAGTTCATGTTTCCTCTGAAAAAGCCTCAAGTTCAACTGGGTTTGACGGTTTTTGTTTTAATTCAGCCTTAGTTCATAAAAACTGTCAAATTTTATTAGATCTAAGCAAAAAAAATAGTGTAAAGTAGAATTTACTCTAATACAGCGGTGTCCAAAGTGTGGCCTGGGGGCCATTTTCTGGTCCTTGAGTGATTTTGGGGCGGCCCCCCCGATCGCAAGTCAAGAAAAGTAAAAATTTGACAACCTCAAAAACTTTGTTTTTCTTTTAATAATGCAACCGGCTTTTTTATGTTTTGGATTATTAAGGATTTATTGATTTGATAAATATGTTATTATCAAGCAGTTAAAAAAATAAACTAATTTTGGTATTATTCGTTAATTTTGTGGCTCAAATTTCCCAGTTTTAGCCACAGGGGCAAATAAAATCCTGGAGTTGAATATTATTAAAAAGTATTTGTTTCATGGTCAAGGCTTGTACCTAAATCAGAATGACATGCTGTCCTTGAAAATCCTCCAACATGGCTGAATAAAAAACATTACTTTAAAAATAGTCGGCCACAATTCCTCCACTTTAATGCAAAAGTCTCATAACCAAACTAGAGTGGCAGATTATGGTGGAAAAAATAGTTACTAGGTTTAGGGGCAATTATGTTTTCACACGGGACCAGATTGGTTTGGATAGAAATACTTAAAAGTGAAAACAGAAGAAATATTTAACTTTTTAACAGCATTGCATTTTCTGAAGATCTCAGTATCAGGAAACAGAAGTTTAAAATCATAAATGAAACATTTTGAGTTTAGTTGATCAGTTGGCATCTTTTGTTTTTTAGCTACCGGCTCATGACCCAGTGTTGGCAGCACTGTCCGGATCACCGGCCCAATTTCGCCACAATCCTGGAGAGAATTAACTACTGCACTCAGGTACATCTCTTCTTCTACGCACATCGGTTGTTGGTTCCTTTTCGTTTGTCTGATCTGAGACAAAGATCAGACAAAGACTAGCTAGAATGACGTAGCTGACATATATCACTCTATCTAGCTCAATACATAGCTAGCTATGTAGCTAACTAGCTATGTACCTGTATAGTCAGGTACATAGCTAGTTAGCTATGTACCTGGCTATTTAGCTATGTGTCATGAAGCGGGTGGTTGTAGGTGAGGAGATGACGCAGGGACCCAGGTTGTGGTGATGATGACAATTTAATGTTGAAAATATGCTCACACAGTCCAAACCAGGCGGCACGGCGAGAGACACACAAACAGCTAACACCGGTAGCAACTGAATAACGAGGACTGACTAGATGAGCTAACACTACCAGAACTTTACAGTTCTACTGGTGTGAATACAACTGACACTGAGATGTAAGACAAACTTAGACGAGGACCCGACAAGGAACACAGACAACAGGTGAGACTAAATACACACGGGGTAATCAAGGGAACGAGACACACCTGGGAGACAATCAACGGGGAAGACGCAGAGACAGGACTCAGGGAACAGGATGACACAGAGAAAACTCAAAAATAAACACAGAAAAACATGGACCATAACACTATGCAGCTGTCTGTCTAGCCAGTTAGCCAGAGTGATGCAGATGAAGTGGGCAGGAACCTTTCTCCAATTATCAATGTTGTTTCCAGTAGAGCATGCATAAATATGCATTTGAAGATCTGCTTCATCTATCACACTAGCAAGCTATCTGGCTAGCTAGACTCATTACTAGATAGATGGATGGATGGATAGTTAGATGAAATAATTATATCTGCATGTGTCATTTTTCTCTCAGGACCCTGATGTGGTAAATACCCCTCTGCCTGTTGAATATGGCCCCAACACAGAGGATGATGGCAGAATGGTGATGCGTCCCACTGCCCCCAACTCCACCAGTCTCACTCCTTTACTGGTGTCCCGCCCTGTTTGCAAGGACTCACCCTCCCAGCTCGGTTTCTCCCCCAAGGGCTTCAGTCCCCCAGTCCCTCCACCGCAGCCCACCAAACCTCGGCTTCTGCTACAGAGAACCCAACCAGTCCACCAGGAAGTGACGTCCTGCTGTGAAATGCTGGAGCCGTCCTGGGCTGAGACCGTTCCTGCTCCTGGTTTGTCTTCCGTAGCAAACTCTCTGCATCCGGACCCTCCTCATCACCGGCCCTGCTCCAGAAACGGCTCCTCCTCAGGGAGCCAGAGGCTGAAAAACAAGACCAAGAACCTCTGGAACCCAACATACGGCTCCTGGGTCCTCGAAAGCTTCCGGGCGAAGAAGACGCTGGCTCACACTCAGTCCATGCCGCTCTCTTGCAACTCGACTGAGGAGAACAACAAAGCTGTTTGCGACGGAACCAGCAGAACCTACCTCAGCCCAGCTTGCCAGGTCCAAGCTGCCCCAACCGCGTCTGCCCACAAGGCCTTGACAGGAGGCAGCTCCAAAGCCGGGGTGGACCTGGCTAAACTCCACAGCTTCCCCTGCGGGAACGTCAACTTCGCCTACGATGAGCAGAGCTACGAGGCGGAGAGCCTGCCGCTGGTGAAGCCCAAAGCCTCAGAAGCCATCACATGCAGCATCGGTCCGCCGAGCGTCTCACCGGGAACCGGCCTGGGTCTGGCGCTGGGGTTCAGCGCCGCCTCGACCTGTATGCCCAAACTTCTGCTGAAACGCCACGCCAGCTACGGACACGAGGACGTCAGGAGGAACGTCAAAACAGAGAAGCTCAGCCGCGATCGGGACTCTGGCTTTTCTCTGTCCGAGGACCTGAGCGTCGCTCACATCTAGACATCAGCATGTGGCAACAGAGACTTTGAATCTGATTAAATCCGTCAGCTGGACGACGAGCTCTGCGAAGATCAAACGAATGCAGCTCCTGATATGCTGGAAAACCCAATGAAATGCTGACATTCACACAAACACACCTCTGTACCTTAAAGGTGACCTATTATGCTTCCTTGAACAGGTTAGGATTGGTCTATGGCCTTTACAAAACCTGTTCATTACATTTATTGCACCAAATCATTCTTAGATTCTTAGAATGATATGAAAACGGCTGCAAACAAATGCGCAAGTACACAACCGTACATCTTTGAAAAGCAGAAGTGGAGCCTCCTGCACAACCAACAAGAATGCGGCAAGTGGTTTCTGGATGGTCAGTCAACAACAAAACACTTCTTGTCTTTTCCAGCAGCCATTATACAACCCATACAGTTACTAGGTAACAACTCAGTGCCTGTCGATTGTGACTCGACATTCGGGAGGTTTTTCAAACAACTCACTTCCCAAAAAATAACAACTTTTTTTTTTTTAAATAGCTTTGTGGGTTTTTTTTAAGTGCTTAGAAGCAAACAGAAGTGTTAGCATAATAGGTCGCCTTTCATACTGAGTCCGTTGTGTGCTTAGCGCCCCCTCCTGGGCTTCTGGTGCAGAGGTAGCCAAACACTGATGCTGAGAAATGTTCACTGCTACATAGTTATCTTTTTATCCTGCTGTAGTTTCATGGATGCTTTGACAGAAGTGTGTTCATATTAATATATGTTTAACCTCAAGCAAAGGAGTTTGTAACAATTTGTTTTAGGAAATACCGGCATCTAGTGGCCAAAAAAGGAGATTGCTGCAATCTAGCCCCAACTTTGATTGGTTTTAATCTGAACAGAAATGAAAATATTCAATTACAAAAAAGTTAATATTTTTTTGTTTTAATTTTTTAACAAATAGATTCCAGTAAAATGAAACGTTCCTTTCTTTTTTCTATTCCTTCATTTTGCTATCTGAAAGTACTTTACTGAGGAGAAATAATTTATTTTTTATGTTTAATTTTAATCAACATAAACACAAACTTAATTTCTTCTTTTTACATTATATAAATTACAAGCTGCCCTCTCACCTCCTTTCCCTTACATAATGTGAACTTTTGATGACTGCAGTCACATTTTTCAATCTTTCCCTGATGATTTGTTTGAAAATTTTTTGATCCACTAATGTTTCAGATGATGATATAATCAGAAAGAATAAAGTTTATGAAAGCAACTCTACTTAGATCTGCACCTGGGTTTATATTTCGGTGCTTTTCCTTCTGTTGAAACTTCTTTTTTCACTTCCAGTCAGAAGTTTACATCCACTTGTTATCATCAGGGATGTCCAGCTAATTCTGAGCTTTTAATTTCTGACATGACATGAAACCGTGATTATTTAAAAAAAAGAAAAAAGTTAAAATTGTTATTTAAAAGCTTTGTACACCCTGAAAATGGTCACGCATGGCAGTGGTGGTATTATTCTGTGGGACTGTGTCACTGCCGGTTTTACTGGTGCCTTGAAAGAATGTCAAGTCAACTTTCAACTCAAACAATTTAAAAATAACAAATTTATTCAACCATTAATTAAATATATTTGATCTCCTTCTTGGCTCTCTGTTTACTTCTCTGATTTACAAATGAATCACTGGACTTTGACTAGGACTTTGCAGCTGTGAACGTTTTAATTCCTGCCATTAGAAATGTGGAGTGTGTAATACCTGTGTTCATCCAACAGGGGGCGGCAGGTGTTCATATGTTAACATGACGTCAGTATTTTTATTTTTATTGTCTTATCTTTTTTGCACCATATTTTAACTGTAAACTGCTGTAATTTTTGTTGACTATTTTTATTATAAGATATAAAACTTAGTAAAATCTTAATTTTGTTTTAAATAAGATTTTATTTCATGGTCACCTATTTTTCTAAGATGCATTTTCACACCAGTTCCGGATGCCTCATTGTAATTTTTTAATTATTATTAACGAAAACCCTCAAAACAAAGAATGCTGCAACTGAGCAGAGATTAATTTACTTATAATAAAAATATTTTTGAATGTTTTTTTCCCTAGTCTTGGCCAGTAGGCGTCTCTTGTTGGCTTAATGCAGCTGTGAAAATCTTTATTTTTATACTCATGTCTGTACACTGGACTAACCCTTTACATTTTGTACGTCGTTTTATTGTAGTGAATCACTGCCATTTACCTTTTGAATTTTTTTTGTTTTATGTGGCAAATTAATTAGTTTTATCATTTATAGACTCAACTGTTTCTCTCATGTATGTTATAATTTGTTGAATTTTGAGGTTTGTTGGATCTTTTGTATAAATTGTGCTCAGGCTTGCTAATATTAGTGTCTTAATTTCCAGCTGCTGACTCATAAATAAAGACTTTAAGAATCTGTAAATGTGCTGGTAAATCTCTTTCTATAAAGTGCAAATCTGATTAATTCTGCTGTTTTATAGCTAACCCAGAGTCCATCTGGATCGTTTTCTGTTGGAAATCACAATAACATATCAGCTTTGGTGCTGCTACACAACCGACACAAAATCTAAAAGTAGATTTTGGAGAATAAAAGGCATCTACAAACAGAAAACCATGTTATTTCCATCAGGGCTGCAGGAATAAATATCACTCAGTGGGCTGAACTTTGTCTTTGTGCAGTTTATGACAGCAATTATATAGAAATGCTGCAGTAGACAAACTTCTCAATAGTTCTGCATTTTATTTCTAGTGAAGTCCTGATCAGAAAGGACCTCTGTGATGTGTATTTTCTTTAATAAAACCAATTTTTAATGGACTCTAAATCACCTATAAGCATCAAAAATCTCCAGATTCTTCTTTTAAAAAACTTAAAAATACATTTAGCTATTTAAATTGATCCTAATAATATCAAATATAAAGTGGACTCAACCTGCTGGTTTTATTTTCAAGAAAACGACGCAAAAGCCAATTTTTATTTCTAATATGCTGATTTATTTCATTTCTACAACAATTATATACTTTTTTTAATTATTATTTCATTAAATGAACCATGTGCTGCAACATGTGATGTATCCAGTAATGTAATTAAATGTAAAAAGAGTTTGAAAAGACAAATCATGATCCACTCAGTGCCTCCCTGTGCTGTAATGCTGTAGTAACTGAGGTCTGTCAGCAGTTCATGTTAACCGTAAGGCTTTTGCGGTGATGGCGGCAAACGTTTTCCTCCGGTTCTCGTCTGGATTTTCTCCCTTTTCATCCCGTTGAAGTGAAAGCAGGAAATCCGCGCTTTCACGTCGCAGGATGATGAATTAGTGTCAGTGCATTGGAGCAATAATTAATTTATTTTAATAATATTTCAGCTTCCCTCAGTTCTGCGTCCATTGTGCCCGTTTCTGTCAGTGTCTGAACTTAAGCCCAATCGGTGCAGGACCGTTTGCAACTGCGTCACTAGGTGATTCGAGCCGCCATGATGGACGTCGGAAAGTGAGAGATGGGAGTATTGAACAGAGCGACTGGAATCGTCTTCCCAGGCTGTTTTTGCCAGTTTATTCATGGTTTGTACTTGTTCGAGTTGGGCTAATATGTCTTCTTTCTTTAAGGCAAGGAACTAAGGCTAATTTGTCTGTTTGACGTCAGACGTAGTTTGGCGTGTCTGCTTACGTAACCAGGCGTAACCCAACGTAACGCCAAACTAATAAAGGTTGTACCTCCTTCCTTTGACGTGCTGATCAACTTTCTGTCGACTTTGCCTGACGTCACACCACACGTCATGAACGGCGTTTCTCTTTATGCCGAAGAAGCCTTACAAACGTACAAAAGACGAGATGCTAGCCAGTTTTGTTCCCCGATACATGCTAGGCTACATGACGGCGCGGCACCGTTTCCATGGTTACCAATGTTTACACCCGTACCTTCTCTATAATGCGACATTGTATATCATCTTTCTAATCATACTTACTTATAAACTAGCTATATGAACAACATGTTTTGTCTTATTTCAAGTATATTTTAGTATACTTGAAATAAGACAAAACTAACTAACAATTAGCTTGGCGACTAGCCGAGCAGTCAGTCATTATGATGAGGGTTAGGAGCTGCCCATCGCCGCCCTGACCGCCCTCATTAAAGGTTATAAATAAAATGGCGGACAAGGTTTTCACGCTTGTCTGTACAGCCGACAGCGACCATTTTAAAGTGTGATCAACTAGATAAAAGTGATATCAGACCCAGGCGCGGAGCTATGGCGGGGTCTGAGGGAGCCGCTGCCCCCCAAACCGGGCCGGATGGGGGCCCAGGTCTGGAGGTGCCAGGAAAGGAGGAATGGTTTCAAGTTTCAAGTTGCTCAAATGTCTGATTATAGACCTTTTTTGGCCCAGCGCCCCCCTAGCACTTATCCAGGTCCCTCAACGCCCCCCAGTGGCGCAAAGAGTGGGTTTGCAG